>JAPPVO010001208.1:0-19919 GCA_030407325.1 Camellia japonica | reverse complement strand
TTCTCACTTGCGCTATTTTGCGCATCGCACTGTTTTGTGCAGTTTACACTCGCGTTATTTTGCGCGTCGTCCTATTTTGCACATCGCACTGTTTTGTGCCGTTTATCACACGCGCTGTTTTGCGCATCTCACTGTTTTGTGCAGTTTACACTCGCGTTATTTTGCGCGTCGTCCTATTTTGCGCATCGCACTGTTTTGTGCCGTTTATCACACGCGCTATTTTGCGCTTCGCACTGTTTTGTGCAGTTTACACTCGCGTTATTTTACGCGCCATCCTGTTTTGCGCATCGCGCTGTTTTGTGCAGTTTATCACTCGCGCCATTTTTCGCATCGCACTGTTTTGTGCAGTTTATCACTCGCGCGATTTTGCGCATCGCACTTTTTTGTGCAGTTTTTCACTCGCGCTTTTTTGCGCATCGCACTGTTTTGTGCAGTTTATCACTCGCGCTATTTTGCGCATCGCACTGTTTTGTGCAGTTTACACTCGCGTTATTTTGCGCGTCGTCCTATTTTGCGCATCACACTGTTTTGTGCAGTTTACACTCGCGTTATTTTGCGCGTCGTCCTATTTTGCGCATCGCATTGTTTTGTGCAGTTTATCACTCGCGCTATTTTGCGCATCGCACTGTTTTGAGCAGTTTACACTCGCGTTATTTTGCGCGTCGTCCTATTTTGCGCATCGCACTGTTTTGTGCAGTTTATGTAATGACCCATAAATCCTTTCCTCCGCTCGAGCGGACTTTTGGGGTTTCCAGCAATTTTTCAGATGGCCTGAGATTCTGGGAGTTGTGGTTCTCCGCTCGAGCGGGGAGTTTACGCTCGAGCGGACGACTTTGTTGGTCTGCGCGCTCGAGCGCAAGGTTGGGCGCTCGAGCGGGTCGCCTGGGTAAGTTTGATTCTGAAGCATGTGGATTAATTTTGATGTTCTTCTTAGTGTATTTGAAATGTTCTTACCTTATTTTGGGATATTAATTGAGATGATAATATGATGGTAGAGTAAGATTGGATCAAAAATTTATTTTGAATAATTTGTTTGCGACCAACCGTCACTCATTTGTCCTTTTCTTTTTCCACACTTTGATTTTGGATGTGAGGTTCGAATCGTTGGAAAGCTTATTTTCAGGGCTTCAATTTGGACACAAGAACAACCTAAAACGGAGTCCGGATGGGAGAGTTACGCATGTTTGAAGTTTCGAAATCTGTGCTGAGGGCAGGTCCGCTCGAGCGGAAATAAGTCCGCTCGAGCAGAAATTACGGACAGCAGCTTTAAAAAACGGGTTTTTGAGATCATTTCTTCCATTTTTCTTTTCCCTTCTTCTTCCCTCTTGCATAGGTCCGAAACCCTAGCCAAAACCTTTGATTTTCCTCCACATTTATCAACAATCCACCATGATTCTTGCATCAAGAATGGAGAATAAGAGAAGATTAACGTTTTCAACCGATTGGAACTTGGATTTGCGAAGGATTCTCATCAATCTTCGTTCTTTTGCTTGATTCTTGAGGTAGGGGTCTTAGTTCTCCTTCAATGCTTTCATTATAAATAGATTGGTGATATTTAAGAGTATATAAATGCAAAACCTCTATTTTGAGCATATAGAGTTATTTTGTAGACATTTAGGATTTCGGGTTTGAAGAGTTGGGGCTTTCTTGTTGGGTTTCGATTATAAATTATGATCCTAGGATGTTTAATCAAAGGGTAATTGGAAGAAAGAGTAATGGGTGAAGAAGTTTAAAGTTTCTTGAAATTTCTCAATTTGTCTAGGAACCCTACATTAATTGGTGATGATAAATAATGAGTTTGCCCAAATTAAAAATAGAATCATGGAATTAGTGGGTTGAATTGTACACGTACAAGTTTAATTGGATTTCTGAGATGTTTCGAAATAATGTTCAAATTTACGAATGAACCTTGTTATGGGCATTGTAAATCATGTTAAATTGAGAAAGGAAATAGGGGAAATGATTTAAAGAATTAATGTGCGACTTCATGTGTGTGTAGGACACGCTTCGGGAGGACCAATGCTTCACCAATGCTCTGTGAGTAATAGTACAAAGATACACATTTTATTTAGCATCGATAATTATTATCACTAACGCTCTGTTTCTTGTAAGTGTTACACGAACATGTTACACAAACATTTATGATGGTTGAAAGTCAATGTGAACGTTGAAAGGTCGGCATACATCGGTATGACTTTGAAATGACCCTGTTCTGTCGATGATGAATAATAATTCTCTATTATCTATAAGCAATTCTTAATGAATAAACGGAATTATGTTTATCTTTAAACCAAATATCTGTATGAAACTAAGAATATTCCATTGTGTTACACATGGACCCGAAGTCGTTGAGAATCTATGATACGCATGTAAATGTTTAACATTATTACGACTCACGTTAGAATGTGGGTCATTCTGTCCTTATTAAGCAGAACGGTATTTTAAGAAAACTGATGTTATTCTATTACTGTTCCGGTTGTGCTATGGATAACATGATATTAACTTCTGTTTGATTCAATGTATGTTTTGTGACATAATGTTCGTTAATGACATTCTGATTTCCGTCAGTTACAATATTAGCATATGTGTTGATTGGAACTCAATGAGAATGAAATGTTGAAAAGATATACGTACATAGTAGTATGTTCTGGGCCGCAAGGCTGTTCTGGGCCGAAAGGCTATTCTGTTATTTCTGGGCTGATAAGCTGCTCTGTTACGGAAACTAGACCCATGTGTGTTTGAGACATCTTTTCAGAATGTAGTTAACCATATACTTCTACAGTTATATACTTTATTGTTTGAGTTGAATATTACATGATTTACTTACTATTATTCACTGAGCTTGACTCACTTTATTTTATGTCTGTTTCTGTAGGCACTCAACCTGCGGGTCAACCTTAACCTGTGGCTTCCGTTACCAGTTGCCAAGCCTGAGTATCTAGATTCTTAGGTGTTGACCGTTCAAGTTATGGAGTTTTGCTAAGTTTTAATTTGTACCCTAAGTGTTATTAAGCTTGATGTATATGTATATGTATTTAGCTATCTCCAGATATACGTCAATGTATATTTATCTGCATTATGTTCTGTCTGTGATCCTGGCACAGTAGTGGTAGCTCAATGGATATATTTTTATACTATTATATGATATTAAATGCTTCCGTTCAGGCCCCATAGAATATTTATCAGGTTTGGTGTCCATTTCGAATGGGTCATGCCCAAATTTTTAGGGGCGGATTTGGGGCGTGACAGTTTATCACTCGCACTATTTTGCGCATCGCACAGTTTTGGGCAGTTTACACTCACGTTATTTTGCGCGTCGTCCTGTTTTGCGCATCTCGCTGTTTTGTGGCGATTATCACTCGCGCCATTATGCGCATCGCACTGTTTTGTGCAGTTTATCACTTGCGCGATTTTGCGCATCGCACTGTTTTGTGCATTTTTTCACTCTCGCTATTTTGCGCATCGCACTGTTTTGTGTAGCTTACACTCGCGTTATTTTGCACGTCGTTCTATTTTGTGCATCGCAGTGTTTTGTGCAGTTTATCACTCGCACTATTTTGCGCATCGCAATGTTTTGTGCAGTTTACACTCACGTTATTTTGCGCGTCGTCCTGTTTTGTGCACCGCGCTGTTTTGTGCAGTTTATCACTCGCGCCATTTTGCGCATCGCACTGTTTTGTGCAGTTTATCACTCGCACGATTTTGCGCATCGCACTATTTTGTGCAGTTTCTCACTCGCGCTATTTTGCGCATCGCACTGTTTTTTGCAGTTTACACTCGCGTTATTTTGCACGTCGTCCTATTTTGCGCATCGCAATGTTTTGTGCAGTTTATCACTTGCGCTATTTTGCGCATCGCACTGTTTTGTGCAATTTACACTCGCGTTATTTTGCGCGTCGTTCTATTTTGCACAGCGCACTGTTTTGTGCCGTTTATCACACGCGCTGTTTTGCGCATCTCACTGTTTTGTGCAGTTTACACTCGCGTTATTTTGCGCGTCGTCCTATTTTGCGCATCGCACTGTTTTGTGCCGTTTATCACACGCGCTTTTTTGCGCAGCGCACTGTTTTGTGCAGTTTACACTCGCGTTATTTTACGCGTCGTCCTGTTTTGCGCATCGCGCTGTTTTGTGCAGTTTATCACTCGCGCCATTTTGCGCATCGCACTGTTTTGTGCAGTTTATCACTCGCGCGATTTTGCGCATCGCACTGTTTTGTGCAGTTTCTCACTCGCGCTATTTTGCGCATCGCACTGTTTTTTGCAGTTTACACTCGCGTTATTTTGCACGTCGTCCTATTTTGCGCATCGCAATGTTTTGTGCAGTTTATCACTTGCGCTATTTTGCGCATCGCACTGTTTTCTGCAGTTTACACTCGCGTTATTTTGCGCGTCGTCCTATTTTGCACATCGCACTGTTTTGTGCCGTTTATCACACGCGCTGTTTTGCGCATCTCACTGTTTTGTGCAGTTTACACTCGCGTTATTTTGCGCGTCGTCCTACTTTGCGCATCGCACTGTTTTGTGCCGTTTATCACACGCGCTTTTTTGCGCATCGCACTGTTTTGTGCAGTTTACACTCGCGTTATTTTACGCGCCGTCCTGTTTTGCGCATCGCGCTGTTTTGTGCAGTTTATCACTCGCGCCATTTTGCGCATCGCCCTATTTTGTGCAGTTTATCACTCGCGCCATTTTGCGCATCGCACTGTTTTGTGCTATTTCTCACTCGCGCTATTTTGCGCATCGCACTGTTTTTTGCAGTTTACACTCGCGTTATTTTGCACGTCGTCCTATTTTGCGCATCGCAATGTTTTGTGCAGTTTATCACTTGCGCTATTTTGCGCATCGCACTGTTTTGTGCAGTTTACACTCGCGTAATTTTGCGCGTCGTCCTATTTTGCACATCGCACTGTTTTGTGCCGTTTATCACACGCGCTGTTTTGCGCATCTCACTGTTTTGTGCCGTTTATCACACGCGCTGTTTTGCGCATCTCACTGTTTTGTGCAGTTTACACTCGCGTTATTTTGCGCGTCGTCCTATTTTGCGCATCGCACTGTTTTGTGCCGTTTATCACACTCGCTATTTTGCGCATCGCAGTGTTTTGTGCAGTTTACACTCGCGTTATTTTACGCGCCGTCCTGTTTTGCGCATCGCACTGTTTTGTGCAGTTTATCACTCGCGCCATTTTGCGCATCGCACTGTTTTGTGCAGTTTATCACTCGCGCGATTTTGCGTATCGCACTATTTTGTGCAGTTTTTCACTCGCGCTTTTTTGCGCATCGCACTGTTTTGTGCAGTTTATCACTCGCGCTATTTTGCGCATCACACTGTTTTCTGCAGTTTACACTCGCGTTATTTTGCGCGTCGTCCTATTTTGCGCATCGCACTATTTTTTGCAGTTTACACTCGCGTTATTTTGCGCGTCGTCCTATTTTGCGCATCGCATTGTTTTGTGCAGTTTATCACTCGCGCTATTTTGCGCATCGCACTGTTTTGAGCAGTTTACACTCGCGTTATTTTGCGCGTCGTCCTATTTTGCGCATCGCACTGTTTTGTGCAGTTTATCACTCGCGCTATTTTGCGCATCGCACAGTTTTGGGCAGTTTACACTCGCGTTATTTTGCGCGTCGTCCTGTTTTGCGCATCGCGCGGTTTTGTGCAGTTTATCACTCGCGCCATTATGCGCATCGCACTGTTTTGTGCAGTTTATCACTTGCGCGATTTTGCGCATCGCACTGTTTTGTGCATTTTTTCACTCTCGCTATTTTGCGCATCGCACTGTTTTGTGCAGTTTACACTCGCGTTATTTTGCGCGTCGTCCTATTTTGCGCATCGCACTGTTTTGTGCAGTTTATCACTCGCGCTATATTGTGCATCGCACTGTTTTGTGCAGTTTACACTCGCGTTATTTTGCGCGTCGTCCTATTTTGCGCATCGCACTGTTTTGTGCCGTTTATCACAAGCGCTATTTTGCGCATCCCACTGTTTTGTGCAGTTTACACTCGCGTTATTTTGCGCGTCGTCCTATTTTGCGCATCGCACTGTTCTGTGTCGTTTATCGCACGCGCTATTTTGCGCATCGCACTATTTTGTGCAGTTTACACTCGCGTTATTTTGCGCGTCGTCCTATTTTGCGCATCGCACTGTTTTGTGCCATTTATCACACGCGCTATTTTGCGCATCGCACTGTTTTGTGCAGTTTACACTCGCGTTATTTTGCGCGTCGTCTTATTTCGCGCATCGCACTGTTTTGTGCCGTTTATCATGCTGTAGACACCCCATTTTTGACCGACCTTGAGACTCAGACGTCACCGATTGAGCGCTCGGTGATGTTGCATATCGTGCTCGTTCAGAAGTCTCAGAATCGCGGCCGTGCGCCCTGCCTCCGGACTTCCGAACCCTCTTCTGCACCTTGTCTCGGTTTGCGAACCAGACTCGGTTTTCTCTATTTTTCTTCCTGAGGGGAGGGACAGGTCTAGCAGATCATCTCTCAGTGGCCGTGGGCTACTTTTCGTGGCCGTAGGCCATTTTGCCCATTTCGGAGCCCGGTTCCCGGTTTTCGGAGCCGTCAGGCCGTGTGCCTCGGTTCGGGACCACCCAACCATCTCCGATTCGTCCGATTTTTGGCATGCATCTCATTTACTCCCTTTCGAGGGACACTGGGGTCTTAGGTACCCACTTCGTGGCCAAACACCACTTTCGGTGCTTAACGGCCGGTTTTCGGGACCTCGAACTGTGTGTTTTGGCCCCCGAGCTTTCGTTTTGCATCGACTTTTGTTCATTTTTGGCAGGTACCTCTGTTTTATCATAACGAGGGACACTGGGGTCTTAGATACCCACTTCGTGGCCGAATGCCACTTTCGGTGCTCACAGCCTATTTTCCAGACCTCGAACGGCGTGTTTTGGTCCCCGAGCATTCGTTTTGCATCGGTTTTCGTTCATTTTTGCAGGTACCTCTGTTTCATCATAAGGAAGGTCACTGGAGGGTGGAGGCTAGTAATTGTCCAAGCAACCTGTTATGCTCTTCCGGCGCCCCCCGGCCGCCCGTTTTTCTCACTTCCGGGCTAATGTTGAACACCCTAGGGCCATTTTCTTCAAGCCAAAACCACATATTTGTGTTGTACACACATGGGAGGACCCTAATATGCTATGGCCGGCCAGTAACTCTCATTGAACCTTTTTAACCCCTCTTTGAATTGGCCTATTCTCTCTCCTGTTTTACAGTTTGCAGTTTTGAACCACAGGGTCTTATTCAGCACACATGGGAGGCCACCAATGTGTGGTGGCCGGCCAGCAAATCTTCACTTCATTTTTACCCCTTGGCCGGTCGGCCATGGGGGGTGGCCGGCCGGCCACCTGCAGAAAAAGCACTTGGCCGGCCATGCTCCTTGGGGTGTGTTCCTTACAGCTACACAGCTGTTTCCCCCAGAAAATATCTATATCCGGGGGATATTTTTGGAGGGGAATACTTGGGTGCATTTCCCTCCACTTTACACCCCTCCTTTTGTCCATATAACAGCAGCTCCAACATTGTAGAAGGGGTTAGAAACATTGGCTCAAGCATACATACACCTATCTCTATCCATCTCTCTCAAATCTTGAAGTTTTGGTGCCTTTTGTTCATCATCATCAAGCACTACCATCACCACTCCATTTCCAGCAACAAGGAGAGGTTCTTGAAGGCTTAGAAGCAACATTTCTCAAGCCAAGAAGCAAGGAAAGAAAGGTCTTCAAGGGTAAGTCTCAAACTCCCTCTTTTACACCACTTTCTTGCCTCTTTTCTTAACCCTACTTGCTCACTGTTTTGAGCTCCGACCAATACTGAAAGTGGTCCTCTTTTGAGCTATTCTTGATGTTTGTTCAAGGGCTCAACTCTGTTTGAGCCCTCCATCTTGCACTTCTTTCAATATCCTCTTATATGCCATTATTTTGCATTGAATATTTGGCCTATGTGTGATCTGAATTGGAGCATCTCATGAACTGATATTGTGCTTATTTTGAAGCCCTATTCAACATTGAAGAAGGGCTCAACCTTGTTTTCATGCTCCATATGCTACTTGCTTTGAATCCATGTTTTACCCTTGTTTTTGCATGAAATATTAGGCTTATGAGTGATCTGTTTTCGAGCACAATATAAACTGTGAGTGGGACTATTTTGAGCCTCTCTTCAACATTGAAGAAGGGCTCAACCCCGTTTGGCCTCTCTATCATGCACTTGCTTCATAATTTCTCATATTTACCGTAAATTTGCATGGTTTATTTGACCTACATGTGGTCTGTTTTGGAACATGTCATGAACTGTGAGTGAGCTTATTTTGTGTCCCTCTACAATATTGTAGAAGGGATCAATCTTGTTTGGGGTCTCCATGTTATACTTGTCTCTATATCTCTCTTTGACCCCCCCTTTTGCATGCTTTTTTAAGCTTATCTAGCTTCTGTTTTCGGCCATCATCAGTACTGAAAATATCCATATTTTGATCTTCTTGAAATATTTCATTAAGGGTCTTTGCTGGTTTGATGAATGATTGGGGTACCTCATGTTATAGCCTTATGTATCCTCAATCTTGCATGGCATTTTTAGCATGTTTTCATACTGAGTTGGGGGATGTCATCTACTGTAAATGTGCATATTTTTGGTCCCTCATCAGTGTTGTAGAAGGGTACTTTTCCATTTGAGCATTGCATACATTACTTGCTTCAATACCCCTCTCTTGGCCCGTATTTTTGCATGCCATTGTTGCCCTATCTATGCTCACTATTTCGCCTTGTTTTGTAATGTAAAGAATGCTATTTTGGGGCTGCCTTGCTACTGTTTTGCATGTCATGTACCAATTATGCATGTTTAGTGTGGCTGTAGGCCATTTCGGGTGCTTATTATCGCATTTCGGGACCATTCCGGGCAATTGGTATCATTTCCCCACCTTTCGGGACTGTTTTGCATCATTTGTAAGTGCTGAAATCCCATTTGCATGTTTGCATATCATTTTTCATGTCATTTTGCATTCCGTATGCATCGCCTCGGTTTGCGCGCCCATGGGCACGCATTTCGAGGCACTTCTTTTTTATCCGACGGCCTCTCATGTGAGTGTGGCTGAGGCTCACTCATGTTAGTATAAGTCCATTTCGCATTTCGCATGTCATTCCATGCTTTAATCGATTTCCTCGGTTTGCGCGCCTGTGTGCACGCATTTCGAGGCACTTCATTTTCATCCGACGGCCTCCCGTGTGAGAGTGGCTGAGGTCCTCTCATGTTGGTATAAGTCCATTCTGCATTCTGTATGCCATTTTCGCATCATTGCATTCCGTATGCCATTTTCTCGGTTTGCGTACCCGCGGGCACGCACTTCGAGACATCTCATTTTAGCCTCATTACATATCATTTCCATGCCATTTTGCATTCCGTATGCATCGCCTCGGTTTGCGCGCCCGTGGGCACGCATTTCAGGGCACTTTTTTTTTTTTTTTTTTTTATCCATCGGCCTCTTATGTGAGTGTGGCTGAGGTCCACTCGTGTTAGTGTAAGTCCATTTGCATTGCGTATGCCATTTCATGCCTTAGGATCATCGCCTCGGTTTGCGCGCCCGTGTGCACGCATTTCGAGGCAGCTCATTTTCATAGCATTGTGTATGCTAGGATTGTATCTTAGTTGCATTTCATGCATATCATGCATATTGCATCGTGTTCGGGATAGGAGTTAGCCCGGGCACGGGAAACGAGGCACGTTCCGTACTTCGAGCGACGGAACGAGTCTCAATTCCCAAGTCACCGACACTCCGGATTACCCATGATGGAGTTAGGTTTTGTTGTAGCATTTATATACATTCATCCTATATCGAGTTGTGCAATCCGATTCCTCGGCCATCATGCATCGAGATGCGTGATTGGTGGCACGAGGATCGAGGCATGCATATATTTGTGAAATACATTGCTATGCCCCTTTCCTGCTCTCTGTTGCAGCAAAATAGAGAATCAGCAACTTTTCGGAGTCTGGCGCGCATTTCGAAAAACACTGCAAATAGAGGCTAATCGGGGCATCGCCGTGGATTTCCGCGCAAGGCAACCCAACATGCATCATTTTATTATCCGGAGCGGAGTCAAGGCAGCCCCTGGCTTGCAAGCCAATTTTACAGCTTTCTTAGTTTAATTTGTTAATTAATTAGAAATTTGTATAATATTCGGACTGTACATTTCGGACTGTATTATTCTTTTATTCGGACTGTATTATTATTTATTCGGACCCTCTGTGCGAGGGCATAATTGTAATAAGTGTGGGTGAGTGTGATGTATGTCTTCCAACCCCACGTCTTTCTTCCCTTTTATTTACCCACTTATGATGGTTAGATTAGGGCATGTTTCAATTAGCATACAGTATGACAGCATGTTTGCATCATTCATCTGTTTTGCATGCACCGGGCTCGGCGCATCATACTAACTGCATTCGCATTTCAATTCCGAATTGAATACGTGTTAGTTGTAGCATTCCATACGCCATGTTTAGAATAGCCGAGCCTGCTATAGTTTGCATCTTTGCATGCGTTGCATTAGGCAATTCTGTATATCTAGGATCATGCATGATTTCTAATCAATTTCTGTTTTGGCTCGGAGTACTCGGTGAGTTTTATGCTTTAGCATCCTTGCATGCGTGTGAGTGATTGCCATGAATAGCATGGTTACCATGAGGCTATGTGCTTATGTGATATAACTGCCTTGAATGCCTGTGGGTGGAGGTTGGGTTACTTGAAGTGGGACAATGCATTGATTGTTTGTTTTAAGCCCACTAGATAGTGGCAAAATCATGTTTTTCTAAGCCCACCTGAGGGTGGCAAATCCGCGTCTTAGCCTACCTGCGGGTAGCACCATCAAACCATTTTCAAACAAACAAACATGAAATGTTTTGTTCCAATTCAGGCGACTCAGTCTATACTTGTTTGCTGCGAGCATCACATAGTAACCTAGGCTAATAACCGGAATAAGAACATACAATGTTTTCAAAAACAGATATCATGGTTAGTAGACGCCGGTCTTTGACCGGGCGAGCGGGGGTGCTCACGAAGTGACCTTCCCTAATCGTACCCAAGTTCCCGAGCCGAGCCAACTTTGGTGATGACGGACACGTGGCCTTTGGCACAGAGTCAGGGTTTCCTAAATTTCCCATTTTTTAAAAAACATTTAGGTGGCGACTCTGTATCTGGCAAAGTAGTCCATGTTTGGCACTTCTTTCAAAAAAATCTATTTTTCTCAAAACGATTTGCCGGATTTGGACTCTTTGGTTCAGATTACGAACCGTGACACAAATCGAGTCCGAGCTGTAGCGAGGTCCCCCGCGGGCTTGTTACACACGCGCGCTATTTTGCGCATTGCACTGTTTTGTGCAGTTTACACCCGCGTTCTTTTGCGCGTCGTCCTATTTTGCGCATCACACTGTTTTGTGCAGTTTATCACTCACGCTATTTTGCGCATCGCACTGTTTTGAGCAGTTTACACTCGCGTTATTCTGCGCGTCGTCCTATTTTGCGCGTCGCACGGTTTTGTGCAGTTTATCACTCGCGCTATTTTACGCATCGCACTGTTTTGTGCAGTTTACACTCGCGTTATTTTGCGCGTCGTCCTGTTTTGCGGATCGCGCTGTTTTGTGCAGTTTATCACTCGCGCCATTTTGCGCATCGCACTGTTTTGTGCAGTTTTTCACTCGCGCGATTTTGCGCATCGCACTGTTTTGTGCAGTTTTTCACTCGCGCTATTTTGCGCATCGCACTGTTTTGGGCAGTTTACACTCGCGTTATTTTGCGCGTCGTCCTATTTTGCGCATCGCACTGTTTTGTGCAGTTTATCACTCGCGCTATTTTGCGCATCGCACTGTTTTGTGCAGTTTACACTCGCGTTATTTTGCGCGTCGTCCTATTTTGCGCATCGCACTGTTTTGTGCAGTTTATCACACGCGCTATTTTGCGCATCGCACTGTTTTGGGCAGTTTACACGCGTGTTATTTTGCGCGTCGTCCTATTTTGCGCATCGCACGGTTTTGTGCAGTTTATCACTCGCGCTATTTTGCGCATCGCAATGTTTTGTGCAGTTTACACTCGCGTTATGTTTTGCGCACCGCGCTGTTTTGTGCAGTTTATCACTCGCGCGATTTTGCGCATCGCACTGTTTTGTGCAGTTTATCACTCGCGCGATTTTGCGCATCGCACTGTTTTGTGCAGTTTCTCACTCGCGCTATTTTGCGCATCGCACTGTTTTTTGCAGTTTACACTCGCGTTATTTTGCGCGTCGTCCTATTTTGCGCATCGCAATGTTTTGGGCAGTTTATCACTTGCGCTATTTTGCGCATCGCACTGTTTTGTGCAGTTTATACTCGCGTTATTTTGCGCGTCGTCCTATTTTGCGCATCGCACTGTTTTGTGCCGTTTACCACACGCGCTGTGTTGCGCATCGCATTGTTTTGTGCAGTTTACACTCGCACTATTTTGCGCGTCGTCCTTTTTGCGCATTGCACTGTTTTGTGCAGTTATCACACGCGCTATTTTGCGCATCGCACTGTTTTGTGCAGTTTACACTCGCGTTATTTTACGCGTCGTCCTGTTTTGCGCATCGCGCTGTTTTGGCAGTTTATCACTCGCGCGATTTTGCGCATCGCACTGTTTTGTGCAGTTTTTCACTCGCGCTTTTTTGCGCATCGCACTGTTTTGTGCAGTTTATCACTCGCGCTATTTTGCGCATCGCACTGTTTTGTGCAGTTTACACTCGCGTTATTTTGCCCGTCGTCCTATTTTGCGCATCGCACTGTTTTGTGCGTTTACCACACGCGCTATATTGCGCATCACACTATTTTTGCAGTTTACACTCGCGTTATTTTACGCGTCGTCCTGTTTTGCGCATCGCGCTGTTTTGTGCAGTTTATCACTCGCGCGATTTTGCGCATCGCACTGTTTTGTGTAGTTTATCACTCGCGCTATGTTGCGCATCGCACTATTTTGGGCAGTTTACACTCGCGTTATTTTGCGCGTCGTCCTATTTTGCGCATCGCACTGTTTTGTGCAGTTTATCACTCGCGCTATTTTGCGCATCGCACTGTTTTGTGCAGTTTACACTCGCGTTATTTTGCGCGTCGTCCTATTTTGCGCATCGCACTGTTTTGTGCCGTTTATCACACGCGCTATTTTGCGCATCGCACTGTTTTGGGCAGTTTACACACGCGTTATTTTGCGCGTCGTCCTATTTTGCGCATCGCACGGTTTTGTGCAGTTTATCAGTCGCGCTATTTTACGCATCGCAATGTTTTGTGCAGTTTACACTCGCGTTATTTTGCGCGTCGTCCTGTTATGTGCACCGCGCTGTTTTGTGCAGTTTATCACTCGCGCCATTTTGCGCATCGCACTGTTTTGTGCAGTTTATCACTCGCGCGATTTTGCGCATCGCACTGTTTTTCGCAGTTTACACTCGCGTTATTTTGCACGTCGTCCTATTTTGCGCATCGCAATGTTTTGTGCAATTTATCACTTGCGCTATTTTGCGCATCGCACTGTTTTGTGCAGTTTACACTCGCGTTATTTTGCGCGTCGTCCTATTTTGCGCATCGCACTGTTTTGTGCCGTTTATCACACGCGCTTTTTTGCGCAACGCACTGTTTTGTGCAGTTTACACTCGCGTTATTTTACGCGTCCTCCTATTTTGCGCATCGCGCTGTTTTGTGCAGTTTATCACTCGCGCCATTTTGCGCATCGCACTGTTTTGTGCAGTTTATCACTCGCGCGATTTTGCACATCGCACTATTTTGTCCAGTTTCTCACTCGCGCTATTTTGCGCATCGCACTGTTTTTTGCAGTTTACACTCGCGTTATTTTGCACGTCGTGCTATTTTGCGCATCGCAATGTTTTGTGCAGTTTATCACTTGCGCTATTTTGCGCATCGCACTGTTTTGTGCAGTTTACACTCGCGTTATTTTGCACGTCGTCCTATTTTGCCCATCGCACTGTTTTGTGCCGTTTATCACACGCGCTGTTTTGCGCATCTCACTGTTTTGTGCAGTTTACACTCGCGTTATTTTGCGCGTCGTCCTATTTTGCGCATCGCACTGTTTTGTGCCGTTTATCACACGCGCTATTTTGCGCATCACACAGTTTTGTGCAGTTTACACTCGCGTTATTTTACGCGCCGTCCTGTTTTGCGCATCGCGCTGTTTTGTGCAGTTTATCACTCGCCGCCATTTTGCGCATTCGCACTGTTGTGCTGTTCGTCACTCACGCGATTTTGCGCATCGCACTGTTTTGTGCAGTTTTTCACTCGCGCTTTTTTGCACATCGCACTGTTTTGTGCAGTTTATCACTCGCGCTATTTTGCGCATCACACTGTTTTGTGCAGTTTACACTCGCGTTATTTTGCGCGTCGTCCTATTTTGTGCATCGCACTGTTTTTTGCAGTTTACACTCGCGTTATTTTGCGCGTCGTCCTATTTTGCGCATCGCATTGTTTTGTGCAGTTTATCACTCGCGCTATTTTGCGCATCGCACTGTTTTGAGCAGTTTACGCTCGCGTTATTTTGCGCGTCGTCCTATTTTGCGCATCGCACTGTTTTGTACAGTTTATCACTCGCGCTATTTTGCGCATCGCACAGTTTTGGGCAGTTTACACTCACGTTATTTTGCGCGTCCTCCTGTTTTGCGCATCGCGCTGTTTTGTGCGGTTTATCACTCGCGCCATTATGCGCATCGCACTGTTTTGTGCAGTTTATCACTTGCGCGATTTTGCGCATCGCACTGTTTTGTGCATTTTTTCACTCTCGCTATTTTACGTATCGCACTGTTCTGGGCAGGTTACACTCGCGTTATTTTGCGCGTCGTCCTATTTTGCGCATCGCAGTGTTTTGTGCAGTTTATCACTCGCGTTATATTGTCCATCGCACTGTTTTGTGCAGTTTACACTCGCGTTATTTTGCGCGTCGTCCTATTTTGCGCAGCGCACTGTTTTGTGCCGTTTATCACAAGCGCTATTTTGCGCATCCCACTGTTTTGTGCAGTTTACACTCGCGTTATTTTGCGCGTCGTCCTATTTTGCGCATCGCACTGTTTTGTGCCGTTTATCACACGCGTTATTTTGCGCATCGCACTGTTTTGTGCAGTTTACACTCGCGTTATTTTGCGCGTCGTCCTATTTTGCGCATCGCACTGTTTTGTGCCGTTTATCACACGCGCTATTTTGCGCATCGCACTGTTTTGTGCAGTTTACACTCGCGTTATTTTGCGCGTCGTCTAATTTCGCGCATCGCACTGTTTTGTGCCGTTTATCACGCGCGCTATTTTGCGCATTGCATTGTTTCATGCAGTTTACACTCGCGTTATTTTGCGCGTCGTCCTATTTTGCGCATCGCACTGTTTTGTGCAGTTTGTCACTCACGCTATTTTGCGCATCGCACTGTTTTGAGCAGTTTACACTCGCGTTATTTTGCACGTCGTCCTATTTTGCGCGTCGCACGGTTTTGTGCAGTTTTTCACTCGCGCTATTTTGCGCATCGCACTGTTTTGTGCAGTTTACACTCGCGTTATTTTGCGCGTCGTCCTGTTTTGCGCATCGCACTGTTTTCAACCGTTTATCACTCGCGCCATTTTGCGCATCGCACTGTTTTGTGCAGTTTTTCACTCGCGCGATTTTGCGCATCGCACTGTTTTGTGCAGTTTTTCACTCGCGCTATTTTGCGCATCGCACTGTTTTGTGCAGTTTACACTCGCGTTATTTTGCGCGTCGTCCTGTTTTGCGCATCGCACTGTTTTGTGCAGTTTATCACTTGCGCCATTTTGCGCATCGCACTGTTTTGTGCAGTTTATTTCTCGCGCGATTTTGCGCATCGCACTGTTTTGTGCAGTTTCTCACTCGCGCTATTTTGCGCATCGCACTTTTTTTTGCAGTTTACACTCGCTTTATTTTGCGCGTCGTCCTATTTTGCGCATCGCAATGTTTTTGGCAGTTTATCACATGCGCTATTTTGCGCATCGCACTGTTTTATGCAGTTTAAACTCGCGTTATTTTGCGCGTCGTCCTATTTTGCGCATCGCACTGTTTTGTGTCGTTTATCACACGCGATGTGTTGCGCATCGCATTGTTTTGTGCAGTTTACACTCGCACTATTTTGCGCGTCGTCCTATTTTGCGCATTGCACTGTTTTGTGCCGTTTATCACACGCGCTATTTTGCGCATCGCACATTTTTGTGCAGTTTACACTCGCGTTATTTTACGCGTCGTCCTGTTTTGCGCATCGCGCTGTTTTGTGCAGTTTATCACTCGCGCGATTTTGCGCATCGCACTGTTTTGTGCAGTTTTTTACTCGCGCTTTTTTGCGCATCGCCCTGTTTTGTGCAGTTTATCACTCGCGCTATTTTGCGCATCGCACTGTTTTGTGCAGTTTACACTCGCGTTATTTTGCGCGTCGTCCTATTTTGCGCATCGCACTGTTTTGTGCCGTTTACCACACGCGCTATTTTGCGCATCACACTATTTTCTGCAGTTTACACTCGCGTTATTTTACGCGTCGTCCTGTTTTGCGCATCGCGCTGTTTTGTGCAGTTTATCACTCGCGCCATTTTGCGCATCGCACTTTTTTGTGCAGTATATCACTCGCGCGATTTTGCGCATCGCACTGTTTTGTGCAGTTTTTCACTCACGCTATTTTGCGCATCGCACTGTTTTGAGCAGTTTACACTCGCGTTATTTTGCACGTCGTCCTATTTTGCGCGTCGCACGGTTTTGTGCAGTTTTTCACTCGCGCTATTTTGCGCATCGCACTGTTTTGTGCAGTTTACACTCGCGTTATTTTGCGCGTCGTCCTGTTTTGCGCATCGCACTGTTTTGTGCCGTTTATCACTCGCGCCATTTTGCGCATCGCACTGTTTTGTGCAGTTTATCACTCGCGCGATTTTGCGCATCGCACTGTTTTGTGCAATTTCTCACTCGCGCTATTTTGCGCATCGCACTGTTTTTTGCAGTTTACACTCGCGTTATTTTGCGCGTCGTCCTATTTTGCGCATCGCAATGTTTTGGGCCATTTATCACTTGCGCTATTTTGCGCAACGCACTGTTTTTTGCAGTTTACACTCGCGTTATTTTGCGCGTCGTCCTATTTTGCGCATTGCACTGTTTTGTGCCGTTTATCACACGCGCTGTGCTGCGCATCGCATTGTTTTGTGCAGTTTACACTCGCGCTATTTTGCGCGTCGTCCTATTTTGCGCATTGCACTGTTTTGTGCCGTTTATCACACGCGCTATTTTGCCCATCGCACTGTTTTGTGCAGTTTACACTCGCGTTATTTTACGCGTCGTCCTGTTTTGCGCATTGCGCTGTTTTGTGCAGTTTATCACTCGCGCGATTTTGCGCATCGCACTGTTTTGTGCAGTTTTTCACTCGCGCTTTTTTGCGCATCGCACTGTTTTGTGCAGTTTATCACTCGCGCTATTTTGCGCATCACACTGTTTTGTGCAGTTTACACTCGTGTTATTTTGCGCGACGTCCTATTTTGCGCATCGCACTGTTTTGTGCCGTTTATCACACGCGCTATTTTGCGCATCGCACTGTTTTATGCAGTTTACACTCGTGTTATTTTGCGCGTTGTCCTATTTTGCGCATCGCACTGTTTTGTGCCGTTTATCACACGCGCTATTTTGCGCATCGCGCTGTTTGGTGCAGTTTATCACTCGCGCCATTTTGCGCATCGCACTGTTTTGTGCAGTTTATCACTCGCGCGATTTTGCGAATCGCACTGTTTTGTGCAGTTTTTCACTCGCGCTATTTTGCGCTTCGCACTGTTTTGGGCAATTTACACTCGCATTATTTTGCGCGTCGTCCTATTTTGCGAATCGCACTGTTTTGTGCAGTTTATCAGTCGCGCTATTTTGCGCATCGCACTGTTTTGTGCAGTTTACACTCGCGTTATTTTGCGCATCGTCCTATTTGCGCATCGCCACTGTTTTGTGCCGTTTACACACACGCTATTTTGCGCATCACACTATTTTGCAGTTTACACTCGCGGTATTTTACGCGTCGTCCTGTTTTGCGCATCGCGCTGTTTTGTGCAGTTTATCACTCCGCCATTTTGCGCATCGCATTGTTTTGTGTAGTTTCACTCGCGCGATTTTGCGCATCGCACTGTTTTGTGCAGTTTTTCACTCGTGCTATTTGCGCATCGCACTATTTTGGGTAGTTTACACTCGCGTTATTTTGTGCGCGTCGTCCTATTCTGCGCATTGCACGTTTTGTGCAGTTTAATCACTCGCTCTATTTTGCGCATCGCACTGTTGTGTGCCAGTTTACACTCGCGTTATTGCGCGTCGTCCTATTTTGCGCATATCGCACTGTTTTGTGCCGTTTATCACACGCGCTATTTTGCGCATTGCACTGTTTCGTGCAGTTTACACTCGCGTTATTTTGTGCGTCGTCCTATTTGCACATCGCACTGTTGTGCAGTTTGTCACTCACGCTATTTTGCGCATCGCACTGTTTGTAGCAGTTTACACTCGCGTTATTTTGCACGTCGTCCTATTTTGCGCGTCGCACACGGTTTTGTGCAGTTTATCACTCACGCTATTTTGCGCATCGCACTGTTTTGTGCAGTTTACACTCGCGTTATTTTGCGCGTCGTCCTATTTGCGCATCGCACTGTTTTGTGCAGTTTATCACTCGCGCTATTTTGCGCATCGCACTGTTTTGTGCAGTTTACACTCGTGTTATTTTGCGCGTCGTCCTATTTGCGCATCGCACTGTTTTGTGCCGTTTATACACACGCACTATTTTGCGCATCGCACTGTTTTGGGCTGTTTACACGCGTGTTATTTTGCGCGTCGTCCTATTTTGCGCATCGCACGGTTTGGGCAGTTTATCACTCGCGCTATTTTGCGCATCGCAATGTTTTGTGCAGTTTACGCTCGCGTTATGTTTTGCGCACCGCGGTGTTTTGTGCAGTTTGTCACTCGCGCCATTTTGCGCATCGCACTGTTTTTTTCAGTTTACACTCGCTTTATTTTGCGCGTCGTCCTATTTTGCGCATCGCAATGTTTTGGGCAGTTTATCACTTGCGCTATTTTGTGCATCGCCTTGTTTTGTGCAGTTTATCACTCGCGCTATTTTGCGCATCGCACTGTTTTGAGCAGTTTACACTCGCGTTATTTTGCGCGTCGTCCTATTCTGCGCATCGCACTGTTTTGTGCCGTTTATCACACGCGCTATTTTGCGCATCGCACTGTTTTGTGCAGTTTACACTCGCGTTATTTTGCGCGTCGTCTTATTTCGCGCATCGCACTGTTTTGTGCCGTTTATCACGCGCGCTATTTTGCGCATTGCACTGTTTCGTGCAGTTTACACTCGCGTTATTTTGCGCGTCGTCCTATTTTGCGCATCGCACTGTTTTGTGCAGTTTGTCACTCACGCTATTTTGCGCATCGCACTGTTTTGAGCAGTTTACACTCGCGTTATTTTGCACGTCGTCCTATTTTGCGCGTCGCACGATTTTGTGCAGTTTATCACTCGCGCTATTTTGCGCATCGCACTGTTTTGTACAGTTTACACTCGCGTTATTTTGCGCGTCGTCCTGTTTTGCAGATCGCGCTGTTTTGTGCAGTTTATAACTCGCGCCATTTTGCGCATTGCACTGTTTTGTGCAATTTTTCACTCGCGCGATTTTGCGCATCGCACTGTTGTTGTGCAGTTTTTCACTCGCGCTATTTTGCGCATCGCACTGTTTTGGGCAGTTTACACTCGCGTTATTTTGCGCTCGTCCTATTTGCGCATCGCACTGTTTTGTGCAGTTTATCTCACTCGCGCTATTTTGCACATCGACTGTTTTGTGCAGTTACACTCGCTTATTTTGCGCGTCGTCTATTTTGCGCATCGCACTGTTTTGTGCCGTTTATCACACGCACTATTTTGCGCATCGCACT
>JAPPVO010001207.1:0-22944 GCA_030407325.1 Camellia japonica | reverse complement strand
CATAGTAAAACTAGGCTAATAACCGGTATAAGAACGCATAATGTTTTCAAAATCGGATATCACGGTTAGTAGAGGCCGGTCTTCGGACCGGGCGAAAGGGGGTGCTCATAGCTGACCTTCCCCGATCGTACCCAAGCTCCCGATCCAAGACCACTTTGGTGATGACGGACACGTGGCCTTCGGCACCGAGTCAGGGTTTCCTAAATTCCCCCATAAAAAATATTTAGGTGGCGACTCTGTAATCTGGCAAAGCAGTCCATGTTTGGCACTACTTTTTCAAAAATCTGTTTTCTTCAAAACGATTTGCCAGAGTTGGACTCTTTGGTTCAGATTCAGAACCGTGACAAAGGAGAGTCCGAACTGTAGCGAGGTCCCCCGCGGGCATGTTACAGTTTCTGGCGACTCTGCTGGGGATTTTAGAGAGTTTGACTCGAACGCATGATATCCTGTTTTGACTACGCTTTATTGTTTCTTTGCATTGCATGTGCATTGGTGCGCCTAGGACACAGTGTTTGCTATCTGCCATTCCTGAACGGTTTGCCGGAGGCTTGTCTTGTCAAGACATGACCATAAGGCTGACCGGTTATGGGCTCTGACAGCATGGGAACACAAACCCCGGTTTTACCGGGGCACCCTTTTTGACCATTCGACCTAGTGCATATCGAAATCCATAGTGACCATTCCAAACTAGGACAGGTTGCTTACCCGATATAGGTTGTTTGAAACCGCTGTGTGTATAGTGAAACCCTAGCTCCTGACAAAATAGGACAGGGAAACCCTACCCCAACATAGGGGTGTATTGGCTCTCTTTTACATGCTATGTGCTTTTAGAGTGTATCTCTACAGGGAATGCGCATATCAGTTTGCAAGTTTTGGTATCCGGCCCGAGGGCACCGGTAACAGTTTTTGAGAATCAGTTATATCTGCGGGTATCAGATTCAGTTTTGGGGCAGTGATTTGGGGAACAGTGACCAGTAATGAGTACAGTCGTTCTGTTATGCTTATATCCGTTCCAGAGAAATTGAGCTGAGATGCTGTCGGTTTTCTCTTTTACTAGGTAGTCCTGGAACTATAGCTTCAGAAGGCTCCAATATTCCCCGAGGTTCATCGGACTTGTGCTGATAGACTTTGTTAGGTCAGGAATTCAGTTCAAAGGCAACCAGTGTTCCTTCGCTGAGGCAAGGCAGACATCCGATCCGTTAGTCACCAGTCACATCACCTCTGTTCGGATCCGCAGCTTTCAGTTAATATGCAGGAAGAGGTGCGTCAACTCCAAGAGGCCATGCAGGCCATGCAGCAGGATGCTGCTCGTCGGGCAGAGTTTACCACCCGCCAAGCAGAGGTTCTGGCTCAACAAGCGGGCTTACTCACCAAGCTTCAGCAGCAACAGCAACCCCAACAAGACGGAGCGTCTGCTTCGCACCCAGCTCCACCCCCACCTATGGTTCCAATACCCAGAGAGGCAGCTCACGTCCAGGAAAGTACGGATGTTCCGACATGGCCAGTCTCACTGCCAATCCCACCTCCGTTGTCCAAAGCACCGGCTAATCCAGTGGACACGCCCTTTGAATTTAAGGTTGACCCAACTGCACTTAAGGTCAATAAACTGGAGGAGTTGTTCAGACGAGCACATGGAGTGAATCCCATCCCGGATTTAGAGGACGGGTATATTGAATCTGCAGTTATCTTGCCGGAGCGGTTTAAAATGCCGCATATCGATCGCTTTGACGGCTCTGGAGACCCAAGGGTGCACCTCCACCTGTTTTCCGATATCTTGAAGCCAATGGGTTTGACCGCAGCTCAGAAGTTGTCTCTCTTTGGCCGAACCATGTCTGGGATAGCCGCAATCTGGCACGCAAAATTGAAGGACTCTGTGAAATGGAACTGGGAAGAGCTGGCTGAGGCCTTTATTGCTCAATACTCCTACAACACACAGATCGAGGTCACAACTCGTGATCTCGAAGCCACCCGCCAAGAACTAAAGGAGGGTTTCTCAGAGTTCGTGACGAGATGGAGATCAAAGGCCTCAATGATGACTACAAGGCCTTCTGACAAAGACCAGATAAGGATGGTTGTGCGCAACCTCCAACCCAGGATGATGCAAAAAATGATAGTCTTACCCTTTCCTACCTTTGCGGACCTACACGAGATAGGGGTACAGATCGAGGACGCTATGAAGCAGGACCTTGTTGACCAGGAGAAGGAGCAGCCTAGGAGGGCATTTACCCACAGTTCGAATGCGACCACCAGTGGTGACACAGCTGCTATAACTTCAGACATGGGCATGGTCACCACCACCACACAAAAAATGACCACCCCATTCACCGGTGCATCCGAAACTAGCTCACAAATAGCCAAATACCCGCCTCAGGGCCAAAGGGTGTTTACCCCACTGTACATGTCTCTGTCAACGGCCCTGAGGGTCCTGATCAAAAAGGGGTATCTGAAGCCACTGGAGCCACAACCATTACCAAAGAAACCCCCTCCCTCACATAACCCAGCTGACTACTGTGCCTTCCATCAGCGAGCTGGCCATGACACTGACGTGTGCTTTCGTCTTCGCCATGAGATCCAAAACCTCATTGACAGCCGAACGATAGCTCCACCTTCAGACCCCAATGACCAAGTACCTCATCCACATCTCAACCTAATCCATACACTACCATCCACCTTTGACCCCAGCATATACATCACCCCGGCCCATCTATCCAAACCAGAGGTGTTTATCCCAGAAAGCATGGACTTATGCATGATGGGTGCATCTGAACCCCAATCATCTCAAACCTGTGAACCCACTACTTCTGAGCTGATGAGGATGATCGAAGATCTTCAGAGAACTGTAGCAGATTTGGCCTTTGGAGTTTTGGCTCCATCATCAACTGCGTCACATACCAGGGAGTTCATATCGAAAGGTTCCCTAACCTTGGGACGGGCTGCATTGGGAGAAGGCCAATCTCTTAGCAAAGTGGAGGCCAGTGATAAGAACAAGGCTGGGGCAAGCATTAGTCCCCATGAACATCTTCAGTTGGCTGCTGAGGCTTTGAAAGCCGAGGGACTGAACGAAGAGCAAGTCCTCACAGTTGTTGTAAAAACTGTGGATGACACTTTTGCCACTCAAATTAGGGGCGGTTCGAATCAAGGGGCAAGTCGGGAGAAGGGCCTTTGTACCAGGAATATTCCTTTCAGCTCTAGCCCCGTACTCGGAAGAGACCAGCAAACCCAGTCAACGCCTGCCAATCCCTTTGCTGGTGCATCCAGCAAAACTCCACAAACCTCAAAATACCCACCTCGAGGCCAGAGGGTGTTCGCACCACTGTACATGTCTCTATCAGCGGCCTTGAGGGTCCTGATCAAAAAGGGGTACCTGAAACCCCTGGAGTCGCGACCACTGCCAGATAAACTTCCTCCCTCCCATGATCCGGCCAAGTATTGTGCCTTTCATCAGCAGGTCGGCCATGTCACTGATAAGTGTTTCCGTCTTCGCCACGAAATACAAGATCTGATTGACAATAAGGTCATCGTCGCACCAACTCAGCAAAGTCTATCGGCACTTGATCAATGAACTTGTGGGGGATAATGTGATGTAATCAGGAGATGAACCACCTGCGGGCGGCATTCAGTTTACTTCAGATGCGGTGGACGGCATGCACTGTTTTGAGCAATGTACAAATGCTGTTAATTTTGCTTTCTGACTTGGGTATTGGGTCAGTCTTGTCTTTTTGTATTGAGTCAGTCCTTTCATATTGAGTCAGTTGGGTCTGTCTTGTTGTATCGAGTCAGTCCTGTTTTGTTAGAGTCGGGTGATTCCGGGGGTATTACCTCGAGCATCACCATTTTGTTTTGTGTTTGTCTTTTCAGTTTCTTTTGAGTCTGTTTTTGCCTTGGAGCCAGTTACACCAGAAGATCTGAATGAAACAACAGTGATTTTTACGCTCTCGCGTTTGCTTCTGCCGTGTGCCAGTTATGCTAGAAATTCTGAATGAGATAGCAGTATTTGACTGGAAACCCTGCCTTTTCTGTGCCTTGAAGTCATTGTAATAACCTGAGTTTTTCAAAACTTTTCGAACACTGCGGTGAAAACAAAGAGGGAGGAATTCCTCGGGATTTGCAAAACTTTGATCAACTAAGAGAAAGAGAGGCGTGCTAAGCCATTAATGAATGAAATCATGCTTGTTAGCGTGAGTACTGAGAAGGACCCTGGTTCGATCCAGACTGGTTCCACACTATCTTCTGCGCGAGCGATTTGTCGCTTTCTTAAAAACTGTCAAAAAATGTTTTACGCGGTCCTACGAAGACCTGTGTGGAATCGCTCTTGAGATTGTGCAGCCTAGGATCGCTCTCAGCCTCGAGACTCGACCCCCCTTTGCTTTCAAATCTTGAACTTGGATTCAGAACGTTCAAAGGACAATCATGATGTGAGGCCTGTGTGGCCAGATTTGAAGCAGCCCTCGAACAAGAGGCACCAAAGTCAGATCAAGAAGGTTAGACCTCATCAGAAGAAGCTTGCAAAGTTAGAACAGAAACACCCCTCGAACTAGGGGCAAAAAATATCCGATGTGCTCGAAGAGCCAAAGGTGGATCCTTCTGCAAATCAATACAACAGCCATTCTCCTGGATACAGAGGGCTTCAATCTCAAAACCATTTGGCATGGGCTTGTTACACTTTTACCGTTTGAGAGGCTTGCTGGGCCGAAAACCCGAAAGGGCGACCCAGGCAAAAGTTAGAACGAAGAAAAGAAGAAAAAGAAAAAAGAAAAAATGCAAAGATACAAAAAAAATGCAAAAAGAAAAGAAAAGAAAAATGCAAAAAAAGAAGAAGAAAAAGGAATGAAAAGAATAGAAAAAAAAGAAAAGAAAAAAGAACAAAGCTCGCAAGGTCGAAAACCTGCAACAGGCGCCTTGGCAAAAGTTAGAGCATAAAAAGGAGAGGTTAAATACCCGAGTGTACCTTAACCCCGAACTACGTAAGGCTTGATTCCCATGTTTGGGATACGTAGGCAACTTCACTCTGAAGTCCAGCCGTAAAACAATTCAAATTCGACTATGTCCATGTAATGGTTTTGACCGTCCTTGCCTTCTCTGTATCCGAGAGTTTGGTCGCAATCATCGCTCTGAAGACTGACTACAATGCGCTGCGGTGCCATTCAAACAAGGGGCAACTTTCCGTTGCCATTCAATGCGCTGTAGTGCCATTCAAACAAGGGGCAACTTTCCGTTGCCATGCAGCTCTCTTCAAGCACGGGGCAGTTTTCCTTTGGATCTGAGGTTGTGCATCTCAAGAGTTGGTTCCGTGCTTGTCGAGCATTGGCCGTTTGCAAAATAGTTTTTGAGAATTTTTACTGAGGTTGACTAATCTTCTCTCGAAAACTATTCCATTTTTTTTTCAAAACCGGACCCATTTCTTGGACCCAAAAAGGGAAATTTTTCAGTGCCCATAGCCTGACTTGCATGATTTTAAATCAGAAAATCGAACAAGCATGCTAATCTAACTCTCACATTGGTCAAAATTGTTTTAATAGAAAGCCAAAAAAACAAAAATGGTCAAAATGATGAACTAGGGGCACAGTTGAGTCAGGTGTCCTGTCTTTTCCCGTTGCCACCATACTTGCCAGAAAGGGCACTCTACCTACCAGAAGAGGGCACAACTGAGGTTAACAACAAAAGGGCTGAAAGCTCTCAACATCCTCCAAGCAACGAGGTATCAAGCCAAGTGCGAGGCACAAACTGGAGTGGGGCAAGATATTCCACTCCCTCATCTGGACAGATCTAACCATGTCCAAACTCCCCAGCAGAGCATCGTCGACCGATGTTAGCCGCAGATCCGCTACACACCCAATTGTAGCGCGGCCCCTCTGTGGAAGAAACTCACTGTTGTAAACAAGAAGAAAAATCTAGCAGAATGCTAAGGGCAAGAACCCGCAACTTCCTATTTATCCATCAACCACCCAGGGGAGGGATAAAAAAATGAGAGATTAAAGAATAGAGAGATGTGCGTTGAGAGAAAAAGTGAGAAAAGGGCTTTTCGTGAAAAATAGAGCCTGAGGGCCGAGTGATGTGAGTATCACAAATCAGAAAGGGTGGGATATAATACCCGGTGAAACGGGCTCCCTGTGCACATTTGAGTCTTGTGTTTTGTTTTATCTCGATTCTTGTTTTGAGTCTTCTCGAGTGTTACTCGACGTGTTTAGGTTGTTTACCCATTGTTTTCCGTTGTTGAGTCTTTTTCGTTGTGTTCAGTTGTAGGCTCAATACCCGGTCGAGAACTCATTTTCTCAATTTCAGAAATGATTTGTTGTGTGCTCAGAGTGCTGTGCCATTCTCCACATTCGTGCAAAAAAGGAATTTGTTCTGTCAAAAACTGCAGGGTTCAACCCAGGTCATGTGAGAACAGTAAAATCAGGATCTATCTGAAACTATATAGGTTCCAGACTGCAAAGCAAAAGAAAATAGGGAAAATTGAAGCATCTGAGTGTGTTTCGCCTTCAGCAAATTCCGTGATTGTACTCCGGATGTACCTCTTCAGGCCTTGTCAATGCTCCGAAGTATGGGTGTGCCTCTACCTCAAGCTCAAAATGTTTCTGCGGAAGTATCAACTGATGTCTCCGATGCGTAGCTCATTGTCAGTTTGCGTGCACGAGTTGTATCCTTTCGGAATCTATTGTGACCCCTCCGAGAGGTAAATCGGAGGTCGCGTTTGAATTGGTCTCATTAAGACGTGTATTTCCTTATTTGATTATGCTGCATGTTCCAATTGCATTTTTATGCACCCACTTCATTTGCATCGTGATGCACATCCCAGTTGTATTGTTATGCACTCATTTCACTTGCGCTGTCATGCATGTTTCGCCTACATTGTTGTGCGCCTTTTTACTTGCGTTGTTGTTCTTTCCTCTCTCGCGTGTAATACGCTGAGAGGTTTCTCTTTGCCTTTCTTTCCTCTCTCGCGTGTACTACGCTGAGAGGTTTCTTTTTGCTTTTCTCTTTCCTCTCTTGCGTGTACTACGCTGAGAGGTTTCTTTTCGCTTTTTCCCTTTCCTCTCTCGCGTGTACTATGCTGAGAGGCTTTTCTCTTTCCTCTCTCGCGTGTAGTACGCTGAGAGGTTTCTTTTCGCTTTTTCCCTTTCCTCTCTCGCGTGTACTATGCTGAGAGGCTTTTCTCTTTCCTCTCTCGCGTGTACTACGCTGAGAGGTTTCTTTTCGCTTTTTCCCTTTCCTCTCTCGCGTGTACTACGCTGAGAGGCTTTTCTCGTTCCTCTCTCACGTGTACTACGCTGAGAGGTTTCTTTTCGCTTTTTCTCTTTCCTCTCTCGCGTGTACTACGCTGATGAGGTTTCTTTTTGCCTTTCCTTCTTCTCTTGCGTGTACTACGCTGAGAAATTTTATCTTTCTTCTCTTGCGTGTACTACGCTGAGGAATTTTATCCTTCTTCTCTTGCGTGTACTACGCTGAGAAATTTTATCTTTCTTCTCTCGCGTGTACTACGCTGAGAAGTGTTACTTTTTCCTCTCCTGTGTACGATGCGCTGAGAGATGTTGTGTTTGAGACTCCGAGTATTCTCGGTAGTCGCTTTTAGCCTTCTCCGCGCAAGACGCCGTGAGAATTGTATAATTTTCTTACATCCTTTCTACATGACATGTAGTTTGGTTCACGTTTACTTGTTTGCATAGCATTCGCTTAAAATGTTGCATTTATTTTGCATAATTGCTTCATTACAGCATCCTTTGCATGATCATAAGTTATGCACTTGCATTGTGCATCACTTCGCATCCTGCCCCTGAACTACGCTGGTTTGATTCCTTGCAAAGGGATACGTAGGCAGCCTGCGGGCACAACCATTCATTCATCTGTATTTTGTTTGTCAAAGTCTTCGGCCTTGTCAAAAATGGGTCGTCTCTGGGCTTTGACATTCACTCACGTCATTGTTATGACTTTCGAGTTCTGTCAAAGAGGGGCAACTGTAGACACCCCATTTTTGACCGCCCTTAAGACTTGGGCACCACTGATGGTTTGCTCGATGATGAAATGTGTGTAGGGTACAGGTCCAATTTCTTCGGCAAGGAGAGAGAGAAATCTCAACTTCACACCCCATTTTGGACCAAAATTATTTTGGATGGTTTTTATACCTTAAAACCCTCTCTTTCAAAACATTTTTGAAATAAAATTCCCACGATGTTCCGACGCTCGCATTTCAGTAAATGTTGCGCTTTTCGGTAAACCGAGCAGGGACAAAGGGGAGATGAATGAAAGAGAGATGAAATCTTTGAAAAATCTTTCAAAACACCTTACTTAGGGGTTTGAAGTTGAAGAAAAGAGGAGAAGAGGGGAGAAAACTAGTTTGGGAGTGGTTCAGCATGAATCCGGGAAGGAGAAAAGTCTGCGCGGCTTCACCGAAACGGGCATAACTTTTTCCACAGGAGGAATTTTAATGCAAGGTTTGCGCCATTGGAAAGCTAACTTCCGGGGCTTCAATCTGGACTTCCACCGGCACTTTGTGACCTTACCGGCTGCCGACCGGCACAAAAGATGGCCGACCGGCACAAAAGAGTGCCGGCCGGCCAAAAGTGTCCAGAATTCAGATTTTTGACAGATATTTATCAATGCACTGTACCAGATATTTGTCAATTGGGATATTTCGACCAAAAGCTCTTTTTTTGATATATATAGAGCCTTATATCATATATGGCTAAGGTTAGAACTTCCTAAGCAAGTTTTGGAGCTTCTCACTCTAAAACATCCCTCTCTCTCTACACTTCCAAGTTCAAAACCTCTCAAATCCTTGGCCATTTCTTGATCATCTTCAAGCTCTACTACCCCCACTCCATTCCAGCTGCAAGGAAGGGTTTTTCAAAGGCTTAGGAGCAGCAAACTTGAGCCAAGAAGCAACAAGAGTGTGATCTTCAAGGGTAAGTATCAATCACCCTCTTTTGGCACTTTTTTTTGCACCATTCCTCTACCCTACTTTCTCACTGTTTTAGACTCAGGCCCTAACTTAAAGGGGCCTTCTTTTGAGCTATTCTACATGTTTGTTCAAGGGCTCAACCCTGTTTGAGCCCTCTATCACACACTTGCTTCAATATCCTCTTGTATGCCTTTATTTTGCATGAAATATTAGGCCTATGAGTGATCTGATTTCGAGCATGACATAAACTGTGAGTGGGCCTATTTTGAGTCCCTCTTCAACATTGAAGAAGGGCTCAACCCTGTT
Organism: Camellia japonica; assembly: GCA_030407325.1. Taxonomy (NCBI): domain Eukaryota; kingdom Viridiplantae; phylum Streptophyta; class Magnoliopsida; order Ericales; family Theaceae; genus Camellia; species Camellia japonica. The sequence goes on along the minus strand of JAPPVO010001207.1, from coordinate 13,739 downwards.
TGGCCTCTCTATCATGCACTTGATTCATAATTCCTTCAAATTACCGTAAACTTGCATGATTTATTTGACCTACATGCAGTCTGTTTTGGAACATGCCATGAACTGATTTTGAGCTTATTTTGTGTCCCTCTACAACATTGTAGAAGGGACCAATCTTGTTTGGTGCCTCCATGAATGGCCTCTCTTTGTACCTCTCTTTGGCCATGTTTTACATGCTTTGTTAGGCTTATTTGGCTTCTGATTCGAGTCTCCATCAGGCCTGAAAAGAGCCTTGTTTTGGCCTTCTCATCATGTTTTGTTAAGGGTCTTAGGCCATTTGGTGAATGATTTTGGTACTTCATGTAATACCATCTTTGATTCCGTAAAATTGCATGCTTTGTTAGGCTTTCTTGGCTTTTGTTTTCAGCCTCCATCAGGCTTGGAAAGTGTCTTGAAATGACCCATTATTCATGTTTTGTCAAGGGTCCAAAGTTGTTTGGTATATGCTTTTGGTACCTCATGTTATAGCCTTTGTTGGCTCATTATTTTGCATGCTATGTTTAGCCTATCTACATACTGAATTAGGAGATGTCATCTACTGTAAATGTGCATATTTTTGGTCCCTCTTTAATGTTGTAGAACTGTTTTTTTCGGTTTGAGCATTGTATATACTACTTGCTTTATAATTCTCCTCTTTTCCCCCATTTTTGCAAGCTATTTTTACCATACTTGTGGTTGTTGTTTAGCCTTGCTTTGTACTGAAAAAATGTTATTTTAGGGGCTGCCTTGCTACTGTTTTACATGTCATGTGTCAATTATGCATGTTTAGTAGGGCTGTAGGCCATTTCGGGTGCATTACATCGCATTTCGGGCATCGGGTGTAATTTTGTCATAATTCGGGGGCTATTTGTGCATCATTTTAGCTGCTGAAATTGGCATTTTCCATATGCCATATGTCACATCTCATTCGCATGTCATTTCTGTGCCTTAGGGCCATGCCTCGGTTTGCGTGCCCGTGTGCACACATTTTGAGGCACCCCTTTTTCATCTCACGGCAACTTATGTGAGTGCAGCTGAGACCCTCTCATGTTAGTGTAAGCCCAATTTGCATTCCGTATGTCATTTGCATTGCGTATGTCACCGCCTCAGTTTGCGTGCCCGTGTGCACGCATTTTGAGGCACCCCTTTTTCATCTCACGGCAACTTATGTGAGTGCGGCTGAGACCCTCTCATGTTAGTGTAAGCCCAATTTGCATTCCGTATGTCATTTGCATTGCGTATGTCACCGCCTCAGTTTGCGTGCCCGTGTGCACGCATTTTGAGGCACCCCTTTTTCATCTCACGGCCTCTCGTGTGAGTGTGGTTGAGGCCCTCTCATGTTAGTGTAAGTCCATATTGCATTGTATTTGTTATTTTAGCTCTGTTGCATTCCATATGCATTGCCTCGGTTTGCGCGCCCGTGTGCGCGCATTTCGAGGCACTTCGTTTTATCCGACGGCCTCCCGTGTGAGAGTGGCTGAGGTCCTCTCACGTTGGTATAAGTCCATCCTGCATTCCGCATGCCATTTTCGCATCATCGCATTCCGTATGCCATTTTCTCGGTTTGCGTGCCCGCGGGCACGCACTTCGAGACATCTCATTTTAGCCTCATTACATATCATTTCCATATCATTTTTGCATTCTGTATGCATCGCCTTGGTTTGCGCGCCTGTGGGCACGCATTTCGAGGCATCTCTTTTTTATCCGACGGCCTCTCATGTGAGTGTGGCTGAAGCTCACTCATGTTAGTGTAAGTCCAAGTGCATTGCGTATGCCATTTTATGCCTTAGGATCATTTCCTCGGTTGGCGTGCCCGTATGGCACGCATTTCGAGGCATCTCATTTCTACAGCATTGTGTATGCTAGGATTGTATTTTAGTTGCATTCATGCATATCATGCATATTGCATCGTGTTCGGGATAGGAGTTAGCTCGGGCACGGGAAACGAGGTATGTTCCGTACTCCGAGTGACGGAACGGGTCTCAATTCCCAAGTCACCGACACTCCGGATTATCCATGATGGAGTTAGGTTTTGTTGTAGCATTCATCTGCATTCATCCCATATTGAGTTGTGCAATCCGACTCCTCGGCCATCATGCATCGATATGCGTGATTGGTGGCACGAGGATCGAGGCATGCATATATTTGTGAAATACATTGCTATGCCCCTTTCCTGCTCTCTGTCGCAGTAAAATGAGGAATCAGCAACTTTTCGGAGTCTGGCGCGCATTTCGAGAAACATTGCAAACAGAGGCTAAATTGGGCATCCCAGTGGATTTCCGAAAAGGCAGCCCAGCATACATCATTCAGCGGAAGTGAGGCAGCCCCTGGCTTGCATGCCAGTTTACAGTTTTTCTTAGTTAATTTGTTAATTAATTAGGAATTTGTATATTATTCGGACTGTATATTTCGGACTGTATTATTCTTTCATTTCGGACTGTATTATTTATTTGGTCCCTCCGAGTGAGGGCAAGTTTGTAATAAGTGTGTGTGAGTGGGTGTATGTCTTCCAATCCCCATTTCTTTCTTCCCTTTTATTTACCTGCTTATGATGGTAGATTAGGGCACGTCTATTTTAGCATACCTCATGCAATGCATGCGTGCATCCATACATTTGTTTTACATGCACCGGGCTCGGTACATCATACAAACCGCATTGTATTTTCAATTTCCAAATTGAATACGTGTATCGAGTTGTAGCATCTCACATGCCATTTTAGGGTTAGCCGAGCCTATCCTAATCACATCCTGCATGCGATGCATTAGTCACTCTACATGAACTAGGGCATGCATTTTTGCTAACTAGTTTATTGTTTTGGCACGGAGTACGATGTAAGTATTTATGCCTTAGCATATCACATGCGTGTGAATGTTGCCATGACAGTATGCTTACCATGCGGCTAAATGCTTACATGAGATAAACTGTTTGAATGCCTGTGGGTGGAGGTTGGATTGCTTGAGTTGGAATAACTCATTGAAATCCGTATTTTAGCCTACTTGCGAGTAGCAAATTCCAAAGTATTTTTCAAACCAACGGATATGCAATGTTTATTTCCAAATTAGGCAATCTAGTCTATACTTGTTTGCTGCGCGCATAACATAGTAAAACTAGGCTAATAACCGGTATAAGAACGCATAATGTTTTCAAAATCGGATATCACGGTTAGTAGAGGCCGGTCTTCGGACCGGGCGAAAGGGGGTGCTCATAGCTGACCTTCCCCGATCGTACCCAAGCTCCCGAGCCAAGACCACTTTGGTGATGACGGACACGTGGCCTTCGGCACCGAGTCAGGGTTTCCTAAATTCCCCCATAAAAAATATTTAGGTGGCGACTCTGTAATCTGGCAAAGCAGTCCATGTTTGGCACTACTTTTTCAAAAATCTGTTTTCTTCAAAACAATTTGCCAGAGTTGGACTCTTTGGTTCAGATTCAGAACCGTGACAAAGGAGAGTCCGAACTGTAGCGAGGTCCCCCGCGGGCATGTTACAGTAAACAGCGCAAAACAGTGCGTGGCGCAAAATGGCGCGAGTGTAAACTGCGCAAAACAGTGCGACGCGCAAAATAGCGCGAGTGTGAACAGCGCAAAACAGTGCGAGGCGCAAAATAGCGCGAGTGTAAACTGCGCAAAACAGCGCGATGCGCAAAATAGCCCCAGTGATAAATTGCACAAAAGAGTGCGATGCGCAAAATAGCGCGAGTGTAAAATGCCCCAAACATTGCGACGCACAAAATAGCGCGAGTGTAAACTGCGCAAAACAGTGCGACCCGCAAAATAGCGCGAGTGTAAACAGAGCAAAACAGTGCGAGGCGCAAAATAGCGCGAGTGTAAACGGCGCAAAACAGTGCGACGCGCAAAACAGCGCGAGTGTAGACTGCGCAAAATAGTGCGACGCGCAAAATAGCGCGATTGTAGACTGCGCAAAATAGTGCGACGCGCAAAATTGCGTGAGTGATAAAGTGCACAAAAGAGTGCGATGCGCAACATAGCGCAAGTGATAAACGGCACAAAACAGTACGAGGGGCAAAATAGCGCGAGTGATAAACTGCACAAAACAGTGCGAATGTAAACTGCGCAAAATAGTGCGATGCGCAAAATAGCACGATTGTAAACCGCGCAAAACAGTGCGACACGCAAAATAGCGCGCGTGATAAAGTGCACAAAAGTGTGCGATGCGCAACATAGCGGAGTGCTAAACTGCACAAAATAGTGCGAGGTGCAAAATAGCGCGAGTGATAAACTACACAAAACAGTGGGACGCGCAAAATAGCGCGAGTGTAAACAGCTCAAAACAGTGCGACGCGCAAAATAGCACGAGTGTAAACTGCGCAAAACAGTGCGACGCGCAAAATAGCGCTAGTGATAAATTGCACAAAAGAGTGCGATGCGCAAAATAGCGCGAGTGTAAAATGTACAAAACATTGGGACGCGCAAAATAGGGCGACTGTAAACTGCGCAACACAGTGCGACGCGCAGAATAGCGCGAGTGTAAACTGCGCAAAACAGTGCGACGCACAAAATAGCGCGAGTGATAAAGGGCACAGAAGAGTGCGATGCGCAACATAGCGCGAGTGATAAACTGTACAAAACAGTACGAGGCGCAAAATAGCGCGTGTGCTGAACTGCACAAATCAGTGGGACGCGCAAAAATGTGCGATTGTAAACTACGCAAAACAGTGCGACGCGCAAAATAGCGCGAGTGTAAACTGCGCAAAACAGTGGGACACGCAAATAGCGTGAGTGATAAGGTGCACAGAAGAGTGCGATGCGCAACATAGCGCGAGTGATAAACTGCACAAAACAGCATGAGGCGCAAAATAACGCGAGTGATAAACTGCACAAAACAGTGCGACGCGCAAAATAGCGCGAGTGTAAATTGCGCAAAACAGTGCGACGCGCAAAATAGCGCGAGTGTAAACAGCGCAAAACAGTGCGAGGCGCAAAATAGCGCCAGTGTAAACTACGCAAAACAGTGTGACGCGCAAAATAGCGCGAGTGATAAATTGCACAAAGGAGTACGATGCGCAAAATAGCGCGAGTGTAAAATGCACCAAACATTGCGACGCGCAAAATAGCACGAGTGTAAACTGCGCAAAACAGTGCGACGCACAAAATAACGCGAGTGTAAACAGCGCAAAACAGTGCGAGGCGCAAAATAGCGCGATTGTGAACTGCGCAAAACAGTGCGACGCGCAAAATAGCACGAGTGCAAACTGCGCAAAATAGTGCGACGCGTAAAATAGCGCGATTGTAAACTGCGCAAAATAGTGCGATGCGCAAAATTGCGCGAGTGATAAAGTGCACAAAAGAGTGCGATGTGCAACATAGCGCGAGTGATAAACTGCACAAAACAGTACGAGGAGCAAAATAGCGCGAGTGACAAACTGCACGAAACAGTGCGACGCGCAAAACACCGCGAGTGTAAACTGTGCAAAATAGTGCGATGCGCAAAATAGCGCGAGTGTAAACTGCGCAAAACAGTGCGACCCGCAAAATAGCACGATTGTAAACTGCGCAAAACAGTGCGACGCTCAAAATAGCGCGAGTGATAAAGTGCACAAAAGAGTGCGATGCGCAACATAGCGCGAGTGATAAACTGCACAAAACAGTACGAGGCCCAAAATAGCGCGAGTGATAAATTGCACAAAACAGTGGGACGCGTAAAATAGCGCGAGTGTAAACAGCGCAAAACAGTGCGAGGCGAAAAATAGCGCGAGTGTAAACTGCGCAAAACAGTGCGACGCGCAAAATAGCGCGAGTGATAAAGTGCACAGAAGAGTGCAATGCGCAACATAGCGCGAGTGATAAAGTGCACAAAAGAGTGCGATGCGGAACATAGCGTGAGTGATAAACTGCACAAAACAGTACGAGGCGCAAAATAGCGCGAGTGATAAACTGCACAAATTAGTGGGACGCGCAAAAATGCGCGATTGTAAACAGCGCAAAACAGTGCGACGCGCAAAATAGCGCGAGTGTAAACTGCGCAAAACAGTGCGACGCGCAAAATAGCGCGAGTGTAAACAGCGTAAAACAGTGCGAGGCGCAAAATAACGCGAGTGTAAACTGCGCAAAGCAGTGCGACGCACAAAATAGCGCGATTGTAGACTGGGCAAAATAGTGCGACGCGCAAAATTGCGTGAGTGATAAACTACACAAAACAGCACGAGGCGCAAAAGAGTGCACAAAAGAGTGCGATGCGCAAAATAGCGCGAGTGATAAACTACACAAAAGAGTGTAAACTGCGCAAAGCAGTGCGACGCGCAAAATAGCGCGATTGTAGACTGGGCAAAATAGTGCGACGCGCAAAATTGCGCGAGTGATAAAGTGCACAAAAGAGTGCGATGCGCAACATAGCGTGAGTGATAAACTACACAAAACAGCACGAGGCGCAAAATAGCGCGAGTGATAAACTGCACAAAACAGTGCGACGCGCAAAATAGCGCGAGTGTAAACTGCGCAAAACAGTGCGAGTCGCAAAATAGCGTGAGTGTAAACTGCGCAAAACAGTGCGACGCGCAAAATAGCGCGAGTGATAAATTGCACAAAAGTGTGCGATGCGCAAAATCGCACGAGTGTAAAATGCACCAAACATTGCGACGCGCAAAATAGCGCGTGTGTAAGCTGTGCAAAACAGTACGACGCACAAAATAGCCCGAGTGTAAACAGCGCAAAACAGTGCGAGGTGCAAAATAGCGCGAGTGTAAACTGCGCAAAATAGTGCGACGCGCAAAATAGCGCGATTGTAGACTGCGCGAAATAGTGCGACGCGCAAAATTGCGCGAGGGATAAAGTGCACAAAAGAGTGCGATGCGCAACATAGCGCGAGTGAAAAACTGCACAAAACAGTACGAGGCGCAAAATAGCGCGAGTGATAAACTGCACAAAACAGTGGGACGCGCAAAACAGCGCGAGTGTAAACAGCGCAAAACAGTGCGAGGCGCAAAATAGCACGAGTGTAAACTGTGCAAAACAGTGCGACGCGCAAAATAGCGCGATTGTAAACTGCGCAAAATTGTCCGACGCGCAAAATAGCTCGAGTGATAAAGTGCACAGAAGGGTGCGATGCGCAACATTGCGCGAGTGATAAAGTGCACAAAAGAGTGCGATGCGGAACATAGCGCGAGTGATAAACTGCGCAAACAGTAGTAAAATAGTGCAAAATAGCGTGAGTGATAAACTGCACAAATCAGTGGGCGCGCAAAAATGCGCGATTGTAAACTGCGCAAAACAGTGCGACGCGCAAAATAGCGCGACTGTAAACATCGCAAAACAGTGCGTGGCGCAAAATAGTGCGAGAGTAAACTGCGCAAAACAGTGCGACGCGCAAAATAGCGCTAGTGATAAATTGCACAAAAGAGTGTGATGCGCAAAATAGCGCGAGTGTAAAATGCCGCAAACATTGCGACGCGCAAAATAGCGCGAGTGTAAACTGCGCAAAACAGTGCGACTCGCAAAAAAGCGCGAGTGTAAACAGCGCAAAAAAGTGCGAGGCGCAAAATAGCGCGAGTGTAAACTGCGCACAACAGTGCGACGCGCAAAATAGCGCGATTGTAGACTGTGCAAAATAGTGCGACGCGCAAAATTGCGCGAGTGATAAAGTGCACAAAAGAGTGCGATGCGCAACATAGCGCGAGTGATAAACTGCACAAAACAGTACGAGGTGCAAAATAGCGCGAGTGATAAACTGCACAAAACAGTGTGACGCGCAAAATAACGCGAGTGTGAGCAGCGCAAAACAGTGCGAGGCGCAAAATAGCGCGAGTGTAAACTGCGCAAAACAGTGCGACGCGCAAAATAGCGCTAGTGATAAATTGCACAAAAGAGTGCAATGCGCAAAATAGTGCGAGTGTAAAATGCACAAAACATTGGAACGCGCAAAACAGAGCGAGTGTAAACTGCGCAAAACAGTGCGACGCGTAAAATAGCGCGAGTGTAAACTGCGCAAAATAGTGCGACGCGCAAAATAGCGCGAGTGTAAACAACGCAAAATAGTGCGACGCACAAAATAGCGCGATTGTAGACTGCGCAAAATAGTGCAACGCGCAAAATAGCGCGACGCGCAAAATTGCGCGAGTGATAAAGTGCACAAAAGAGTGCGATGCGCAACATAGCGCGAGTGATAAACTGCACTAAACAGTACGAGGAGCAAAATAGCGCGAGTGATAAACTGCACGAAACAGTGCAAGGCGCAAAATAGCGCGAGTGTAAATTGCGCAAAACAGTTCGACGCGCAAAATAGCGCAAGTGTAAACTGCGCAAAACAGTGCGACCCGCAAAATAGCACGATTGTAAACTGCGCAAAATAGTGCGACGCTCAAAATAGCGCGAATGATGAAGTGCACAAAAGAGTGCGATGCGCAACATAGCGCGAGTGATAAACTGCACAAAACAGTACGAGGAGCAAAATAGCGCGAGTGATAAACTGCACGAAACAGTGCAACGCGCAAAATAGCGCGAGTGTAAACTTCGCAAAACAGTGCGACGCGCAAAATAGCGCAAGTGTAAACTGCGCAAAACAGTGCGACCCGCAAAATAGCACGATTGTAAACTGCGCAAAATACTGCAACGCTCAAAATAGCGCGAGTGATAAAGTGCACAAAAGAGTGCGATGCGCAACATAGCGCGAGTGATAAACTGCACAAAACAGTACGAGGCGCAAAATAGCGCGAGTGATAAACCGCACAAAACAACGCGAGTGTAAACAGCGCAAAAGGGTGCGAGGCGCAAAATAGTGCGAGTGTAAACTTCGCAAAACAGTGCGACGTGCAAAATAGCTCGAGTGATAAACTGCGCAAAATAGTGCGACGCGCAAAAGAACGCGAGTGTAAACAGCGCAAAACTGTGCGTGGCGCAAAATTGTGCGAGTGTAAACTGCGCAAAACAGTGCGACGCGCAAAATAGCGAGAGTGTAAACAGCGCAAAACAGTGCGAGGCGCAAAATAGCGGGAGTGTAAAATGCCCCAAACATTGCGACGCGCAAAATAGCGCGAGTGTAAACTGCGCAAAACAGTGCGACGCGCAAAATTGCGCGAGTGTAAACTGCGCAAAACAGTGCGACGCGCAAAATAGCGCTGTTGTAGACTGCGCAAAATAGTGCGACCCGCAAAATTGCGCGAGTGATAAAGTGCACAAAAGAGTGCGATGCGCAACATAGCGCGATTGATAAACTGCACAAAACAGTACGAGGGGCAAAATAGCGCGAGTGATAAACTGCACAAAACAGTGCGACGCGCAAAATAGCGCGAGTGTAAACTGCGCAAAACAGTGCGACCCGCAAAATAGCGCGATTGTAAACTACGCAAAACAGTGCGACGCTCAAATAGCGCAAGTGATAAAGTGCACGAAAGACTACGATGCGCAACATAGCACGAGTGATAAACTGCACAAAACCGTTCGAGGTCCAAAATAGCGCGAGTGATAAACTGCACAAAACAGTGGGACGCGCAAAATAGCGTGAGTGTAAACAGCGCAAAACAGTGCAAGGTGCAAAATAGCGCGAGTGTAAACTGCGCAAAATAGTGCGACGCGCAAAATAGCGCGAGTGTAAACCGCGCAAAACAGTGCGACGCGCAAAATAGCGCTAGTGATAAATTGCACAAAAGAGTGCGATGCGCAAAATAGCGCGAGTGTAAACTGCACAAAACAGTGCGACGCGCAACATAGTGTGACTGTAAACAGCGCAAAACAGTGCGACGCGCAAAATAGCGCGAGTGTAAACAGCGCAAAACAGTGCTACGCGCAAAATAGCGCGAGTGTAAACTGCGCAAAACAGTGCGACGCGCAAAATAGCGCGCGTGATAAAGTGCACAAAAGAGTGCGATGCGCAACATAGCGCGACTGATAAACTGCACAAAACAGTACGAGGCGCAAAATAGCGCGTGTGATGAACGGCACAAATCAGTGGGATGCGCAAAAATGTGCGATTGTAAACTGCGCAAAACAGTGCGACGCGCAAAATAGCGCGAGTGTAAACTGCGCAAAACAGTGCGACACGCAAAATAGCGTGAGTGATAAGGTGCACAGAAGAGTGCGATGCGCAACATAGCGCGAGTGATAAACTGCACAAAACAGCATGAGGCGCAAAATAGCGCGAGTGATAAACTGCACGAAACAGTGCGACGCGCAAAACAGCGCGAGTGTAAATTTCGCAAAACAGTGCGACGCGCAAAATAGCGCGAGTGTAAACAGCACAAAACAGTGCGAGGCGCAAAATAGCGCGAGTGTAAACTACGCAAAACAGTGTGACGCGCAAAATAGCGCGAGTGATAAATTGCACAAAGGAGTACGATGCGCAAAATAGCGCGAGTGTAAAATGCACCAAACATTGCGACGCGCAAAATAGCACGAGTGTAAACTGCGCAAAACAGTGCGACGCACAAAATAACGCGAGTGTAAACAGCGCAAAACAGTGCGAGGCGCAAAATAGCGCGAGTGTGAACTGCGCAAAACAGTGCGACGCGCAAAATAGCGCGAGTGTAAACTGCGCAAAATAGTGCGACGCGCAAAATAGCGCGATTGTAGACTGCGCAAAATAGTGCGAAGCGCAAAATTGCGCGAGTGATAAAGTGCACAAAAGAGTGCGATGCGCAACATAGCGCGAGTGATAAATTGCACAAAACAGTACGAGGAGCAAAATAGCGCGAGTGATAAACTGCACGAAACAGTGCGACGCGCAAAATAGCACGAGTGTAAACTGCGCAAAATAGTGCGATGCGCAAAATAGCGCGAGTGTAAACTACGCAAAACAGTGCGACCCGCAAAATAGCACGATTGTAAACTGCGCAAAACAGTGCGACGCTCAAAATGGCGCGAGTGATAAAGTGCACAAAAGAGTGCGATGCGCAACATAGCGCGAGTGATAAACTGCACAAAACAGTACGAGGCGCAAAATAGCGCGAGTGAGAAATTGCACAAAACAGTGGGACGCGTAAAATAGCGCGAGTGTAAACGGCGCAAAACGGTGCGAGGCGAAAAATAGCGCGAGTGTAAACTGCGCAAAACAGTGCGACGCGCAAAATAGCGCGAGTGTAAACTGCGCAAAACAGTGCGACGCGCAAAATAGCTCGAGTGATAAAGTGCACAGAAGAGTGCAATGCGCAACATAGCGCGAGTGATAAAGTGCACAAAAGAGTGCGATGCGGAACATAGCGTGAGTGATAAACTGCACAAAACAGTACGAGGCGCAAAATAGCGCGAGTGATAAACTGCACAAATTAGTGGGACGCGCAAAAATGCGCGATTGTAAACAGCGCAAAACAGTGCGACGCGCAAAATAGCGCGAGTGTAAACTGCGCAAAACAGTGCGACGCGCAAAATAGCGCCAATGTAAACAGCGCAAAACAGTGCGACGCGCAAAATAACGCGAGTGTAAACTGCGCAAAGCAGTGCGACGCGCAAAATAGCGCGATTGTAGACTGCGCAAAATAGTGCAACGCGCAAAATTGCGCGAGTGATAAAGTGCACAAAAGAGTGCGATGCGCAACATAGCGCGAGTGATAAACTACACAAAACAGCACGAGGCGCAAAATAGCGCGAGTGATAAACTGCACAAAACAGTGCGACGCGCAAAATAGCGCGAGTGTAAACTGCGCAAAACAGTGCGACGCGCAAAATAGCGCGAGTGTAAACAGCGCAAAACAGTGCGAGGCGCAAAATAGCGTGAGTGTAAACTGCGCAAAACAGTTTGACGCGGAAAATAGCGCGAGTGATAAATTGCACAAAAGTGTGCGATGCGCAAAATAGCACGAGTGTAAAATGCACCAAACATTGCGACGCGCAAAATAGCGCGTGTGTAAGCTGCGCAAAACAGTACGACGCAAAAAATAGCCCGAGTGTAAACAGCGCAAAACAGTGCGAGGCGCAAAATAGCGCGAGTGTAAACTGCGCCAAAACAGTGCGACGCGCAAAATAGTGCGAGTGTAAGCTGCGCAAAATAGTGCGACGCGCAAAATAGCGCGATTGTAGACTGCGCGAAATACTGCGACGCGCAAAATTACGCGAGGGATAAAGTGCACAAAAGAGTGTGATGCGCAACATAGCGCGAGTGATAAACTGCACAAAACAGTACGAGGCGTAAAATAGCGCGAGTGATAAACTGCACAAAACAGTGGGACGCACAAAACAGCGCGAGTGTAAACAGCGCAAAACAGTGCGAGGCGCAAAATAGCGCGAGTGTAAACTGTGCAAAACAGTGCGAGGCGCAAAATAGCGCGAGTGTAAACTGCGCAAAATAGTACGACGCGCAAAATAGCTCGAGTGATAAAGTGAACAGAAGAGTGCGATGCGCAACATAGAGCGAGTGATAAAGTGCACAAAAGAGTGCGATGCGGAACATAGCGCGAGTGATAAACTGCGCAAAACAGTACGAGGTGCAAAATAGCGCGAGTGATAAACTGCACAAATCAGTGGGACGCGCAAAAATGCGCGATTGTAAACTGCGCAAAACAGTGCGACGCGCAAAATAGCGCGACTGTAAACATCGCAAAACAGTGCGTGGCGCAAAATAGCGCGAGTGTAAACTGCGCAAAACAGTGCGACGCGCAAAATAGCGCTAGTGATAAATTGCACAAAAGAGTGCGATGCGCAAAATAGCGCGAGTGTAAAATGCCGCAAACATTGCGACGCGCAAAATAGCGCGAGTGTAAACTGCGCAAAACAGTGCGACTCGAAAAATAGCGCGAGTGTAAACAGCGCAAAAAAGTGCGAGGCGCAAAATAGCGCGAGTGTAAACTACGCACAACAGTGCGACGCGCAAAATAGCGCGAGTGTAAACTGCGCAAAATAGTGCGACGCGCAAAATAGCGCGATTGTAGACTGTGCAAAATAGTGCGACGCGCAAAATTGCGCGAGTGATAAAGTGCACAAAAGAGTGCGATGCGCAACATAGCGCGAGTGATAAACTGCACAAAACAGTACGAGGTGCAAAATAGCGCGAGTGATAAACTGCACAAAACAGTGGACGCGCAAAATAACGCGAGTGTGAACAGTGCAAAACAGTGCGAGGCGCAAAATAGCGCGAGTGTAAACTGCGCAAAACAGTGCGACGCGCAAAATAGCGCTAGTGATAATTGCACAAAAGAGTGCGATGCGCAAAATAGCGCGAGTGTAAAATGCACAAAAACATTGGGACGCGCAAAATAGAGCGAGTGTAAACTGCACAAAATAGTGCGACGCGTAAAATAGCGCGAGTGTAAACTGCGTAAAAATAGTGCGACGCGCAAAATAGCGCGAGTGTAAACAACGCAAAATAGTGCGATGCGCAAAAATAGCGCGAATGTAAACTGCGCAAAACATTGCGACGCGCAAAATAGCGATTGTAAACTGCGCAAAACAGTGCGACGAGCAAAATACCGCGCGTGATAAAGTGCACAAAAGAGTGCGATGCGCAACATAGCGCGAGTGATAAACTGCACAAAACATACGAGGCGCAAAATAGCGCGAGTGATAAACTGCACAAATCAGTGGGACACGCAAAAATGCGCGATTGTAAACTACGCAAAACAGTGCGCCGCGCAAAATAGTGCGAGTGTAAACAGCGCAAAACAGTGCGAGGCGCAAAATAGCGCGAGTTTAACTGCGCAAAATAGTGCGACGCGCAAAATAGCGCGAGTGATAAATTGCACAAAGTGTGCGATGCGCAAAATAGCGCGAGTGTAAAATGCCCCAAACATTGCGACGCGCAAAATAGCGCGAGTGTAAACTGCGCAAAACAGTGCGACGCGC
>JAPPVO010001206.1:0-30088 GCA_030407325.1 Camellia japonica | reverse complement strand
AAAATTATATAAAAATGGTCAGTCTTTGTGTTGACATTAATGTTTCAAAAATGGATGTTCAAAAACTTTATTGATGTTAATTTATTCAGTGTTGATCTCATGTTCTTTAATGGTTTTGTCTGAAACAGACAGGGAATCTGCTTGCATTGCCATTTTTAACATTAGTTACATAAGAGGCCTTTTCCTGAGAAATATTTAATGATAAGTTTGTTCCTGCCTTAAGGTGAGTTTGTCATCATCAGATTTACTTCAAGTTTTCTATGAAATTTAAGTTCTCATTGGTGAATATATTTGAACAATCATGAAATTATGAACAGAGATGAAGATCAAGAAGCTTACACCAATGGATGCAAAGTTTTGCAGACTAATTGATTGGATGGAGAAAGGCATGTAGATTTTGCTGATATGATACTTTTGTACACTCAAATGTTCTTACACTCTTCTTAATCTGTTTGTGTTTCTTAATTTTTGTAGGTGTTTATGATGCATTGCAGAAGAAATACCTAAGGACACTGTTGTTCTGTGTTTGTAAAGGAGTGGAAGGTTCAATGATTGAGGAATATGCATGTAAGATTTTAAGAATAGCCTATCCCTTGGAACTATCAATGATTGCCTAAGAAAATATGCAGAAGTAACTGTTAATGACTCTGCTCTATGGCAATGCATGTGCCAATCTTTTAGTATATGTAGATTTCCTTCGATGCATTATTAGAATTAGTAAATAAATTTATATTTCTTCTGCTGCGGTTGCTTTCAGTTACTCTAATTCTGAAAGCCAAGAGGTTTCAATGAAGATCAATTGCACTGTGATTGATGATGCCACTGGTGCTAGAAAGGTCTGTATACCTTATCATTTTTATAAATTTCTCTTTCATGTTTCTAAGAATCTAATATATATGTTCAGCTTCTTTGCGAATGTCTACACTAGCAGTGGTAGTTGACTTATTTTCTTTTTTAGATTCTTCTGGATTTCTGACATGTCCTGATAATTTTAAGTACACTACTTTGTTGTGCAAACATTTTACCAATTATCCATGTAGTACAATACTTTGTTTTCTTTCTCTCTCATGCCAGTTTTTTTATTCTTGATTTTTCATAGTTTTCTCTTTCTTCTGTCCTTCATTTATTTTCTATTCAAACCTGATCGAAAGAAATGTCATATTTGTTTCACATTATTGAATTAGCAGACATTCACTGATGTAGATGTTGTTGAGTGTGGATTAGACTGCTATAGCCACATCTGGTGCATTTGTTTTCTTAGATTTCTTGCTAACTGCTTGTTTAAGCTTATTAATTTTGAAGTTTATAATTTGGCATGTTTGATCTAATGTACAGGTATTTAGTGATGCTGTGGTACAACTTTCTTCTTCTTCTTCTTCTTCTTTTATTATTATTATTATTATTTTAACATCTCTAATTATATTTCCTCATACAGCTATAGCATTATAACTCCTTTTTTTTCTTTTTCTTCTTTTTTTTTTCCCCTTCTGCAATGATGCTAAAACATGTTTGTTTCTCATATTTTTAGATGAATTATGAGAACTTTTGCCACATTGCCTATTTGTGTACAGAACAAATAGGCCCTAAATGTCGACGCTTTTTCAGTTCATCAAACTTCATGAAGTTCGAGAAAGATGAGTCAGGAAGAATTGCCATCCTGCCATTTTTCTTTTATGTCATGCGTACGGTGGGTCTTGCTTTTCTATGCATAACAATGTCTTGTTTTCTGTACGTGTCTAACATGTGTAATTAGATATTCACCCATAAAGTGTATTAAGTAATTTGAGTTAATAAGACCTGTTAATACCAAGGTGCCTAATTATTGCAAAAAATTATTATAGTAATTTTTTTCTTTGATAAGTAACAACAGTAAAATGAGTAACACAAGTATATAGGAAAATAGAAACTTAACCACCACCACCACTAATAGCATAAACTTCATATGCAAAAGAAAGGATTCAGAACAATAGATAAACAAAGAGTGACTGGTGTGAACTTCAACATAAAGACAACAGGCAACATAGCATACAAATTTTATCGTTTTACATGTAGTTGGTGACATTAACAGCTGTCATTAAGCCACTTTGTTCTGAATTGATTCCCAAGGGTGTGTGCTTTGCTCTGAAACTTGATTGATTTTAGGATTTGATTGTGTGTTGTTTATTCGAGGAAGAAAAATAGAAAATGAATAAGAGAGCATGATCCTTCTTGTAACAAAATATCTCTGATAAATTACAACATTAATAAGTTGCCCATCAGTTCCAAATATTTTTTATATTATTGGTTTTACTTATGTCAAATAGAATATTGAAATATAGAAGTTGGAGAAAAGATGAGAGCATCTGCAATGGAGTGGCTAAAAATGTGTTTTATTGAGAATCTGTTTGACGTGGTTGTGATTCATGTGATGATTGTCAACACTTATACTATGCTCCTTGTGGCAGGTTCTGATGAACTTAACAAATGACAACCCTGTGTGCTGTCAGCAAATTGCTGCCTGTGGAGGACGGGGAAACCTTGTCTTCATTGATTGCTGGCCACTTTCCATCATTCAGTTCATCTTTGCCTCCCTTCAGCAATATAAGAAATGATACCTTGTTGTCCAAGTCTTAAGACATTGAAAGGGTGTGATCGGTCGGACTTTATCTTTTGTAAGACTAGAACAATCTCTACAAATAGTTAGTTTATTCATATGCTTCTAGCGGTTTCTGAATTAATTTTTGTTTTCATTTTTCAGGTTAGAAATTCTTGGAGAGATGCAAAATATGGTCAACGAATTCAAGAACTTAGTTTTTTTAAGTTTTTTCATTTTTTAATATATGTAAGCATGGTTTAAAACTTTTTATTTAATTCATTTGTATATACTTTTGAACATATTTAATTTTCATTTATGAAATATATGATGTTATTCTATTCAATATGTGGTTGTGATTCAAAGTATAGTATATAGTGTGTATTACATTCTTGAAATACGCGTATAAAATAATATTGATTATTCTTCAAATATGCCGATTTTTTTTATTACAGGTTTTATTAGTTATTAATCATACTTAAAAGGTGTGATCTAAATGTTGTTTATCACACTTAAAAGGTGTGATCTAAATATTTTTAATCACACTTTAAAGATGTGATGAAAGCATTTTTTAATGACACCTAAAAAGTGTGATTAAAAATGACCCCTTTTAATCACACTCCCAAAGACCACACTTTAATAAAACTTAAAAGGTGTGATTAAAAAACATACATCACACAAAAAAAGTGTGATCTTTATCTGTATTTGTAGTAGTGAAACCCATTTTTCCTTATATAATATTAGCATATCACCCGCCCGTACTATGCACAAGATAAAATAATATATTATTTAATAAAAATATGATAATTATATTTAATTTTTTATATTTTGTAAAGTAAAAGTTAAATGGAAGTTAGTCAATTGGGATTTTCGTAATTGTTTAAAATTAAAAAACATTAGTATGAGATATTGATCATAAGCCTTCTCACTAAAAATCTCATTTTGCTTATATGAACAGGAGTATAAGATTCACTTTATGTAAGTGAAACAATTCACTCTTTCTTGTTTTTTTTATCAATGTGAGATTATAAAATAAAAGTTAAAAGAAGCTAGCCAATTGAGATTTTCTTATGTTTAAAAGTTAACAATTGTTTAGGTAGGAAGTTTATTTCGAATCAAGCAATCTTAGCCGTTTAATCTTTAATTAGGTCAATCTTTTAAATTATTTCGAATCAAACAAATTTAACCAATATATTTTGATAAAGCCGTTAAAATCGCAGTTAAACCATCGAATCAGTCAAACAAAAAATGGTTCACCCAATCGGCTAGGTCAAAGGATCAACCAACTTATACAAAAATTAATTTATTAAAACTTTTAAATTTTATTTTAATTTTAAAATTCAAATTGTCTTGAACTGAAACATACACAACACTACAATATTAAATGGGAGCATAAGGTTTATATAGTGAAACAACTCATTTTTTCTTCTTTTCTTGATGTGGGATTGTAAAATAAAAGTTAACAGCTGTTTGAACGGAAAGTTCATTTCTAATCAAACAATCTCAGTCGTTTAATTTTTAATAAGGTTAATCTTAATTATTTCAAATCAAACAAATCTAAGCAATATATTTTGATAAAACAGCTAAAACTGTGGTTAAATCAGTGAATCAGTCAAACCGAAAACGATTCAACCCAATCAGCTAAGTTAAAAGACCAACTAATTTACAACAAAATTAATTAATTAAAACTTTTAAATTTATTTTAAAATTTAAACCATCTTGAACTAAAACATGCACAGTATTATAATATTAAATGAGAGTATAAGATTCAATTTATATAAGTAAAACAACTCACTTTTTATTTTTTTTCTTGATGTGAGATTGTAATTATTTTAAAGTTAAATATTATGAGAGTTTCAAAATCTTACACAAAATTATTTTTAAAATCAAAATGTCTATGTAAGATTATAAAATAAAAGTTAAATGGAAGCTATTAATGGAGATTTTCTTAATTATTTAAAATTAAGAAAAAAAAAAATGATATTGATTATTGGGTTTCTCACTAAAAATCTTCTTTTGCTTATATAAATGGAAGCATAAGATTCACTTTATATAAGTGAAACAATTCACTTTTTCCTTCTTTTTCCGATGTTGGATTGTAAAATAAAAGTTAAATAGAAGCTACCCAATGAGAATTTTCTTAATTGTTTAAAATTAAGAAATTTCAATAATTTATATAAATTGGACCATAAGATTCACTTTATGTAAATGAAGCAATTCACTTTCTTTCTTTTTTCTTTTTTTCCGACTTGGGATCGTAAAATAAAAGATAAATGGAAGCTAGCTAATGAGAATTTTCTTAATTGTTTAAAATTAAGAAAATTCAATAATTTTAAAATAAGGGTTTGGAGCTTCTAGAAGGTTTCTCTCTTAAAACTCCCTTTATAAGATTCATTTTATATAAGTGAAACAACTCACTTTTTTTTTTTCTTTTCCCGATATGAGATTGTAACACTTTATATAAGTGACACAATTCACTCTTTCTTTCTTTTCTTGATGTGGGATTGTAATTATTTTAAAATTAAATATTATGAGAGTTTCAAAATCTCATACAAAAATATTTTTAAAATGTGGGGTTGTAAAATAAAAATTAAATGGAAGCTAGCCAATGGGGATTTTCTTAATTGTTTAAAATTAATAAAATCAAAAAAATGAGTATGAAATATTGATCATAAGGTTTCTCACTAAAAATCTCCCTTTGCTTATATAAATGGGAGCATAAGATTCATTTTATGTAAGTGAAATAATTCACATTTTCTTTCTTTTTTTGATGTGAAATTATAAAATAAAAGGTAAATGGAAGCAAGCAACGAGAATTCAATAATATTAAAATAAGAGTTTAGAGCTCCAAGAAGGTTTCTTCCTAAAAATCTCATTTTCCTTATATAATAGATAGATAGTGAAACAAATTTTGTTTTTTCTTCTTTTCTTGATGTAGGATTATAAAATATATCATAAACTAATTAGAGTTTTACTTTTATATGGTTAAATGGAAGTTAGCCAATGGAAATTTTTTTAATTTTTTAATTTTTTAATATTAGTAAAATCAATATGAGAAATTGCGATTAAACCCGCAAATTGATCAAACTCAAAATGGTTCAGCCTAATCGGTTAACTCAAATGACCAACCAACTTATACAAAAATTAATTAATTAAAGCTTTTAAATGTTATTTTAACTTTAAAATTTAAATTATCTTGAATTGAAGTATACACAATACTACACTATTAAAATTCACTTTATAGAGGTGAAACAACTCACCTTTTTTCTTTTTCTTTTTTCTTTTTCAAATGTGGGATTATAAAATAAAAGTAAACAATTATTTTGGTGGAAAGTTTATTTCTAATCAAGCAATCTCAATATTTCAATCTTTAATTAGATCAATCTTTAATTTATTTCAAATCAAACAAATCTAATCAATACATTTTGATAAAACTGCTAAAATCGCAGTTAAACCAACAAATCAATCAAATTAAAAATGATTTAGCCTAATCGGCTAGGTCATAATTAATTAATTAAAATTTTTAAAATTTAAACTATATTAAATTGAAACATGCACAACACTAAAATATTAAATGGGATGAAAGTATAAGATTCACTTTATATGAGTAAAACAACTCATTTTTTCCCTTATTTTCTCAATGTGGGATTATCAAATAAAAGCTAGCTAATGAAGATTTTCTTAATTGTTTAAAATTAAGAAAATTAAGAAAATTAATATGAGCTATTAAAACTCTCACTAGACTCCTCACTAAATGGGATGGAAGTATAAAATTCCCTTTATATGAGTAAAATAACTCATTTTTTCCCTTCTTTTCCCGATGTGGAATAATCAAATAAAACCTAACTAATGGAGATTTTCGTAATTATTTAAAATTAAGAAAATCAAGAAAATTAGTATGAGATAATGAAATTCTCACAAGACTCCTTACTAAAATCACCATTTTCCTTATATAATACTAGCGTTCACCCCGTGCTATGCACGGGATAAATATTTTTTGTCCATATATATTATACTTATTTTTTTTTATTTTGTTTCTCTTATATAAAACTTTTGATTTAACTCACTTTTTAGAAAATTAAGTATTTATTTTTTTAGTAATTTTTTTAATATTTTACGTAGTTTTTAAAAATTTTCTAGATATACCTAATCTAGATACACTTAAAAAGTATAATATTTATATTAAAAAAAAAAACTTTTTAAAAAATCACCAAATACAAAAATAAAAAATAAAAAAATATCAAAAATAAGAAAATTCAATACATTTTTGTATTTTTATTGTATTCAATAAATCTTTTAAAGATTTTTGTACAAATTTTATACCTTTTAGGTATATCAAGATTAAGTGGATCTAAAAAATAAAAAAATATATTTAAAAAATCACTAAAAATATTAAAATATGAATTGAAAACTCAAAAAACTGTCTTTGAAAACTCCAAACCAAATAGAGTATTATTTGTATATTTAAAAGTTGTGTAAAATTATAAAAATTATGAGTTTAATGCACAAATAACTTAATACCTATTATGATTTTGTAATATACATAAAATTAGTTAATTTCCCCTTACTCCACCCAAAATAAATTTAGTTGTATTATGTGTAAAATTATCGATTTTATTTTTCATAACATAAAATAAAAATAAAACTAACATGTATTGTTAATATAATGGTAAACTTGCATTATCTTATTGGTGGAACACTACAAATACCTATCAAAATATACTTTTAACCATCTTAAACTTTTATTTTATTGAATTATTTATCCACTAAAATCATAAACAAAATATAGTATTAAATTTAATAGATTCTTGCAATCTAAGAAATTAAAAGAAGTAACGAAAATAATTAAATTTTAATCTTAAATTAAAAACTATAAAGAAAAACAAAAGAATTGAAATCATGTCTAATATGGTAGAATTTTCATTTCAAAACATAATATTTCCGATTTTCAAAACAAGTATGTATATATATATTTTTGGATTTTGTAAAACAAAATAAAACAAGAAAGATTAAATTTTGATTGGAACACTCATAGTACCATCCACAGTAGTACCGTTATAGACCATTTCCTACCATATCTCAAAGTAGGACATGTAAAAAAAAAAAAAAAGATAAAAAAAAAGAACAATACTATAACCAAAAGAATTTATATGAACACAATTTAAATTACAATCTGCCAAAAATCGAATGTATATGAACACTATTTAAATTCCTAATGCAAATCAAACCCATACTAAATACAAAAATGTGTCTTTGTGCAAGTGTATTCAAGGTATTTCAATAATAAAAGTACACCATTAATGAGAAGAAACATAATGAATCTGCAAAATTGGCTTGAAAGTTGTTTGGGTTGAAATTCTCTAAAACTTAAAATGTAACGCCCTCAAAATAACAACATTGAAACCCATCAATTTAGACATGCATTGATATAAAAGGTAAATATTCTTCTATTCATCAGAGTAGTTCATTACAATGAGTATTACATGTTAACAACAAAGCAAATGCCCTACGGGCTTACAGCTTTCCAAGTTAACACTTGGTTACAAAAAGGAGAGTACTAACTCAAACACACATTAAGCCCTTGGCTTGAATTTACATGTAATACATCCAAAAGATAACAAAACGACAAAAAAGTCTGTCAGCCTCTAGCCTCCCAAGCTATGTCCTTGGAGGTGGTATGCTACCTGTACCTGAAATGATGTCCCATAAAGGGTGAGCCACAGCCCAGTAGAAATACACTAAACCAGCTATGAACAATGACTAAAAGATTAGCAGTTGATAGACGGTCAACACTGATACATCCACATATATCACACTCCGTTTCATGACATTAAGTCCATGTTACATTTCATTTCCCAGTTCTTTTTCAACTTTGAGTTTGAAAACAAGGCTCAACACCTAGCCAAATAACTTAATGAGATTAAGACTCATCTTTAAAACACTTTCGAAATTCATGATGGATACACATTTTAATGCTGTATCGATAACACATAAACTATTTCCACACTTTACGAAAGATACACATTTTAGTGCTGTATCAACATAACATAGAATCACTTCTATACTTCACAATTGATAACGATATACATTTTAGTGCTATATCAAATCAATTCGAACACTTCCATAATCAACGCTTGATACACATTGTAGTGCTGTATCAATGTCACACAAAATCTGGTTTAGAGGTCCATCCCCTATCTTCCCCTAAACCGTGGAGTACATCCCCTATCTCCTCCCACACAACGCATGTATATAAACATAGATCATATACAATCACTCAATACATAAAGTTAATGTATTATTCCAGTCGCTATATTCGATAGCATACTCAATCGGTTAGTTTTAGTTTGCCTAATCATCATGCATTGTCTACAACAATCAAGACTATCCTCCACCGATAGCCCTAGGTAGTTATTTCTAAAAAGAAGATAAATGCATCAAATGAATATATTATCAACATTCACAATTCAATTCTTCATTTCTCCAAATTAATTATACAAATTAATTTAACTATGTAATTAGGGCATTTTTCCCATAAGTTACATAACAACCCTAATGTTCCATTTTCATCCATAATCCAACATTTAACTCATTTCTCCATGCCAAACATGTGTATTGGTTTATTATAAACAAAACCCCAACTTTTGTAAAATTACACAAAAGACCCAAACTTTCTCATAATTACACAACAACCTCCAACATATCAAAATGCCAAAATTCAAAGACAAAGCTCATGAGAAGGAGTAAGGTATCCCTACCTCGAAGTTTGAGCTCAAACGGAGATGAAGACCAAAAACCAATGTGCTCCAAATCCTAAGTTTTTCAGATTAAATCAAAGCCCAAGTCACCCTCTATCTTTTTAACAAAGGATCTAGGATAGATTCACACTAGAGGGAGATGAAATCCTAGAGAGAAGACAAGTCTAGAGAGAGAGGGTCTCGGATCTAGGGTTTGAAAAAGAGAAGGGGATGAAAAAGTGATGTTAAAATCGCTGCTGCGATCTGATATAAAACAGGCTCGCTTGAGCGAAGGATTGGTCGCTTGAACGACCAGACACAAAGAGTACTCGCTCGAGCGAAGAAAGTCTCGCTCGAGCCAAAAACTCGAAGCTTCAGGTCTGCAACCCAGAAGCACGCTCGAGCGACAGAATGCTCGCTCGAGCGAGAGGAAACTCAAAACGCACCTCGCTCGCTCGAGCGAAGGAAAGCTCGCTCGAGCCAAGAAACACAGCTCTCAGGTCAAAATGAGACGCAGACGCATGCTCGAGCGCAAGACTTCTCGCTCGATCCACCAGACACAAAACTCAACTCTCGCTCGAGCGACCAAACCCTGGCTCGAGCGAAGGATCCAAAAGAAAGAGCTCACTTGAGCGACAAACTTCTAGCTCGAGCGAAGGACCAAAATTCTGGGCGGCAACCATTTGCTCCCAAACACAACCAACCTGTAACAAACCTGCCCAACACATCCTATAACTCAAATACAAAGTATGAAAGGACGTAAACAAGATTTAAACAACTGCTAACATCCACGGACACAAGTCCGGATCACTGTACAACAAGGGATAAAACCTGGGATTGCTATAACCTCCCCTCCTTAAAGAATTTCGTCCCCGAAATTTAGCACAAGTTTTCAAAAACAGGTTTTTCTCCTTTTAAACAATGTTACATTTCAACATTAAACAACTTGACCCATTACCAGTCATTCCATCTCTTGTCAAGAGGCATTTCACAACACATACATTTCAACATGCATTTCCTTTCCAATTTCAACAATTTCATATCATAACTAATGTTCATGATACATTTCCAATTTTACAATACTCAACATATCCAATGTTATATCAAAAACTTCATTAAACCAAAACATAAACCATATTTTTACAACCTAAGATATATTTAATACTCTTAAGGTTCAATAATACAACAAAATATACAATACATGCTCAAACATCCACAAATAGATCCGGATATTTCTCTCGGACCTCCAACTCACGTTCCCAAGTGGCTTCCTCCACTCCGTGATGTTTCCACAAAACCTTTACTAGGGGAATGGTCTTGCCTCGCAAGACTTGTTCCCGGCTATCCAAGACCCGAACTGGTCTCTCCTCATACGAGGCATCCTCATCAACCTCTAAGTCGGTCCAGTCCAATATGTGCGATGGATCTGGCTCATACTTCCGAAGCATACTCACATAAAACATATCATGAATCATGAACTCCGAATAATACGGCGGTAATGCTAAACGATAGGCAACCTCGCCAATCCTCTCAAGGATCTCAAAAGGGCCAATAAACCGAGGGGACAACTTCCCACTCTTCCCAAACCTCATCAATCCCCGCCTAGGTGATATCTTCAGAAAGACATGATCACCCACCTCGAACACCAAAGGTCTCCTCCTACGGTCGGCATAAGATTTCTGACGACTCTGGGCGCTATATCGTCTCCGTAACGAAGTGCTCTAACCGTCTAAGGATCCGCAACCTTCTCCGTCGTTTCTCTCACCAACCGGACCCAACAAAGGTGCATCACCCACCTCGGCCCAACAAACTGGAGACCTACACGATCGGCCATACAAGGCCTCAAACGGTGCCATACCGATACTAGATTGGAAACTGTTGTTGTAGGCAAACTCTACCAAGGGAAAGTGCCTCTCCCACGTCCCACTAAAGTCAAGGACACAATCCTGAGGCATATCCTCAAGGATCTGAATAGTACGCTCGAACTACCCGTCAGTCTGAGGATGATAAGCCGTGCTAAAGGTCAACTTAGTGCCCAAGGCACTCTGCAAACTCTACCACAACCTAGCAGTAAAACGAGGATCTCTATCTGAGACGATCGTCACTAGGACCCCGTGCAACCTCACTATATCCCGAATATACAAGTCGGCAAGCTGATCTACCGAATCTCTCACGCGTATAGGGATGAAGTGCTCCGACTTAGTCAACCGGTCTACAACCACCCAAATAGCATCACTACCCCGCTGAGTCCTCGGAAGACCTATAACGAAGTCCATAGTGACATGCTCCCACTTCCACTCGGCAATAGGCAAGGGTTGTAACAAACCCGCTGGCCTCTGATGTTCAGCCTTCACTTGCTGACAAGTAAGGCACTTTGACACGAAAACTGCCACATCTCTCTTCATACCCCTCCACTAAAACTGGCGCCCCAAATCACGATACATCTTGGTGCCTCCCGGATGCACCACAAGGCGTGAATGGTGAAACTCTCAGAGTACCTCCTCTCGGCAAGACTCCGGCACGAACAATCGGTCTCGGTATCTCACACTCTGGTCGGGATACTCAGATAAACCCTTCTCAACCTTCATGCTAGAGATCTTCTCTCGAAGGGATTCTACCTCAAGGTCATCTCTTTGTGCCTCTAACACTCGAGTCACAAGTGTAGGCTGAGCAACAAGAGAAAACAAGGCCACAGCCTCAACGGATTCGCCAGAAGAAAATCAAACTCGCCAAGCGCACCTAACATCTCCCACTCCCGGATGGCTATACAAGCTACATCGCTAATAGATTTCCTGCTAAGGGCATCGACCACAACATTGGCCTTCCCCGGATGATAGTGCAACTCGAAGTTGTAATCCTCAATAAACTCCATCTACCTCCTTTGCCTCAAGTTCAAGTCTTTCTGTGTAAACAGGTATTTCAGACTCTTATGATCCGAGAACACCTCGAATCTCTCACCATAAAGGTAATGCCTCCAGATTTTCAAGGCAAAGATCACTGCTGCTAGTTCTAGGTCATGTGTAGGGTAATTCTTCTCGTGTATTTTCAACTGACGTGAGCCATAGGCAACCACTTTCCCTTCTTGCATCAACACACAACCCAAACCCTCTCGTGAGGCATCACAATAGACTACATAACCCAACCCTCTCTCCGGAATAATCAAGACCAGAGCGGTGGTCAATCTAACTTTCAGCTCTTGAAACGACTTTTCACAAGTCTCACTTCATACAAATTTGACTCCCTTCCGAGTCAGTCTAGTCAACGGTGAAGCTAACCTGGAGAAATCCTTCACAAACCGGCGGTAATACCCAGCTAATCCCAGAAAACTGCGGATCTCAAACACATTTTTAGGCTGTGCCCAATCTTGCACTGCCTCAATCTTGGATGTATCAACAGACACCCCTTCCCCAGAAACCACATGGCCTAAGAACTTGACTTCTCCTAGCCAGAACTCACACTTCCCAAACTTGGCATACAGCCTATGGGTTCTAAGTAACTCGAGCACCACTTTCAAGTGTTCCTTGTGCTCCTCCTCTGAAGGTGAATAGATGAGAGTGTCATCCACAAAAACGACCACAAAGCGACCTAAGAATTCCCAGAATATCCGGTTCATCAAATCCATAAAGACTGCCGGTGCATTGGTGAGCCCAAATGGCATCACCAGAAACTCATAATGGCCATACCGTGTACGGAATGCCGTCTTCGGAATATCCTCCTCCCTGATCCTCAACTGGTGGTAACCCGATCTCAAGTCTATCTTAGAGAAACAACGGGAACCTTTCAACTAGTCAAATAGACCATCTATACGGGGCATAGGGTACTTATTCTTGACCGTAGCCCGATTCAACTTCCGGTAGTCGATACAAAGTCTCAAGGCACCATCTTTCTTTTTAGCAAAGAGGGCTGGTGCTCCCCACGGCGAAACACTAGGGCGAACAAAGCCCTCATCCAGCAACTCCTGGAGCTGAATCTTCAACTCACTCAACTCGGCTGGGGCAAAATGGTAAGGTGCCATAGAAATCGGCGCCGTGCCGGGCACTAAATCAATGGAGAACTCAATCTCACGGTGAGGTGGCAAACCAACGAGATCCTCGGGAAAAACATTCGAATACTCACAAACCACTCTCGATAATACAATCTGGGTCTCATCACACTCACTACTCAAAAGGCTAGCAAGAAGACCACTAAGCTCAACCCGCCCTCGCGGATCATACACTGGTGGCAACACACTACCAACCCGATCCCCCAAGAAATGAAAACACTCCCCGCTCAAGGTACATACTGTGACCCTCTGGCAGTAGCAATCGATAATAGCCCGGTATGACGATAGCCAGTCCATACCCAAAATAACATCAAAACCCTTCATGGGCATAACTACAAAAGGGAACGGAAGCCGATGGTCGGCGACCTCTATATCACAACCTCTACATCCATGCTTCAAAATCAATTCACCCCCAAGAGGTGATACAACACATATAGGAGATGCTAACTGTGCCAACTCCAATTCCAAAACAGATGCAAATGCAGTAGATACAAAGGAATGAGACGCACCCGTATCAATCAATACACTAACAACCGAGTTGCAAAACAGAAAGGTACCTCTCACAACTGATGGAACCGGTAGCAGGTCCTGCGCGGTAACAGCATACACGCGCCCTGATGGCCCCTGATCTACCTGCTCACCCCTCGGAGCATACGACTGTTGCACAGACTGGGACGATGAAGCCCCCTGATTGGCCCTCGAGGCCTGCACTGACTGAGCTGGCTGAAGACTCTGCCTCTGCCCAGATGCACCAGATGTGCCACTCAACTGCGGGCAAAACCTCTTCAGGTGCCCCGCCTGACCACATTGATAACAAGACAGTGGCTGACCCCTGCCCTGACTCTGGCTCTGCGGTCTAGCCGAAGAAGAAGCAGCTCTCTGACCTCCTCCCCTCTGTGGGCAAACCGAAGCCTTGTGGCCCAGCTGACCACACTTGTAACAGGTGAAATCTCCCTGATTGCCTCTCCCCGAGCCTACACTCGGCACTGGAAAAGTCAATCTAGCAACACCACCCTGAGACTGCTGAGGGTTGGCACCCCTCTGTCTCCTGCCATCACCCTGACCATCCTGGCTCCTCTTGGAGCCCCTCTGTCCCTCCTCCTCCTGTATCATGATCTCCATATGGGCTGCAGCATCAACCAAGCGCCCATAATCTCGGATCATAGAACCACCAAATCTCATCTTGAGGCCGCGCCTCAACCTCTTCTCAAACTCGATACAGCGGCGTTCCTCGGACGCCACAAGTTCAGGTGCGAACCTGGACAAGCTAGTAAAAGCAGCCTCATACTTGGCCACTGAAGAACTCAACTGCAAAAGCTGGCAGAACTGGTCTCTCAGCTTCTCCCTGACTGCTGGAGATAAAAACTTATCCTGGAAAGCACTCACAAAAGCCTCCCAAGTGCCACCAATACGACCCTTCATGAATTTCCACCACTGACCCGCATCCCCCTTCAGCTGGAAAGATGCCAAGGTCACTTTCAATGCTCCGTCCTCGATGCCAAGCATCTCGAACGTCTTACTCATTTGTTCTAGCCACTCATTAGCCTTAAGTGGCTCTTTCGGATCCCCCAAAAACTCATTCGGATTTGACCGGAAGAACTCCCTCTTCAAAAAAAAGGCCCTGCATCAACAACCTGAGCCTGGACTTGATTCTCAGCTCTGAGAATGTCCATGGATGCTCTCAATGCTCCTGCCATCTCGCGGGCTAAGGTGCCCATGGCCTGCTGACCTGCTGGCTCGACCACATTGGCTTGGCCAACACCCTCCTACTGCGCCGGAATATCATCCGGTATAGGCACCTCCTGTCTCTTAGGCCTACCTCGCCTACCACCACGTCCTCGTCCTGACATCCTAATAAAGATAACGAAGAACATTAGCACATTCAAAAATGTTTTGAAACTAAACACTCGCGTCCTAATGCATGGACAACTGTAATTCACTCCACGTAAGCACATAAACACATAAGCACTTACGAATTTCGTTTCTGGATAATGATAGTCCCGAGGCGTTGCTAGAGTTCCAGTTAGAAACAACATTGATCAAGTGCTTTTCCAATAGGACTCCTAGAAACCCAAGGATTCAATCAACATCCTAGAAACTAAATCCTATACCCACATAGTCACATAAACATGTTATCAATAAACACATAATGTCACACATATGTCTCTAACAAGCGAGACAAACCCATTGTGATACTAATCACTTCCCACGTACCCAAAGTATTCGAATCCGGTACACTCTGATACCAAGTTGTAACGCCCTCAAAATAATAACATTGAAACCCATCAATTTAGACATGCATTGATATAAAAGGTAAATATTCTTCTATTCATCAGAGTAGTTCATTACAATGAGTATTACATGTTAACAACAAAGCAAATGCCCTACGGGCTTACAGCTTTCCAAGTTAACACTTGGTTACAAAAAGGAGAGTACTAACTCAAACACACATTAAGCCCTTGGCTTGAATTTCATGTAATACATCCAAAAGATAACAAAACGACAAAAAAGTCTGTCAGCCTCTAGCCTCCCAAGCTATGTCCTTGGAGGTAGCATGCTACCTGTACTTGAAACGATGTCCCATAAAGGGTGAGCCACAGCCCAGTAGAAATACACTAAACCAGCTATGAACAATGACTAAAAGATTAGCAGTTGATAGACGGTCAACACTGATACATCCACATATATCACACTCCGGTTTCATGACATTAAGTCCATGTTACATTTCATTTCCCAGTTCTTTTTCAACTTTGAGTTTGAAAACAAGGCTCAACACCTAGCCAAATAACTTAATGAGATTAAGACTCATCTTTAAAACACTTTCGAAATTCATGATAGATACACATTTTAATGCTGTATCGATAACACATAAACTATTTCCACACTTTACGAAAGATACACATTTTAGTGCTGTATCAACAGAACATAGAATCACTTCTATACTTCACAATTGATAACGATATACATTTTAGTGCTATATCAAATCAATTCGAACACTTCCATAATCAACGCTTGATACACATTGTAGTGCTGTATCAATGTCACACAAAATCCGGTTTAGAGGTCCATCCCCTATCTTCCCCTAAACCGTGGAGTACATCCCCTATCTCCTCCCACACAACGCATGTATATAAACATAGATCATATACAATCACTCAATACATAAAGTTAATGTATTATTCCAGTCGTTATATTCGATAGCATACTCAATCGGTTAGTTTTAGTTTGCCTAATCATCATGCATTGTCTACAACAATCAAGACTATCCTCCACCGATAGCCCTAGGTAGTTATTTCTAAAAAGAAGATAAATGCATCAAATGAATATATTATCAACATTCACAATTCAATTCTTCATTTCTCCAAATTAATTATACAAGTTAATTTAACTACGTAATTAGGGCATTTTTTCCATAAGTTACATAACAACCCTAAGGTTCCATTTTCATCCATAATCCAACATTTAACTCATTTCTCCATGCCAAACATGCATATTGGTTTATTATAAACAAAACCCCAACTTTTGTAAAATTACACAAAAGACCCAAACTTTCTCATAATTACACAACAACCTCCAACATATCAAAATGCCAAAATTCAAAGACAAAGCTCATGAGAAGGAGTAGGGTATCCCTACCTCGAAGTTTGAGCTCAAACGGAGATGAAGACCAAAAACCAATGTGCTCCAAATCCCAAGTTTTTTAGATTAAAACAAAGCCCAAGTCACCCTCTATCTTTTTAACAAAGGACCTAGGATAGATTCACACTAGAGGGAGATGAAATCCTAGAGAGAAGACAAGTCTAAAGAGAGAGGGTCTCGGATCTAGGGTTTGAAAGAGAGAAGGGTTGAAAAAGTGATGTTAAAATCGTTGCTGCGATCTGATATAAAACAGGCTCGCTCGAGCGAAGGGTTGGTCGCTCGACCGACCAGACACAAAGAGTACTCGCTCGAGCGAAGAAAGTCTCGCTCGAGCCAAAAACTCGAAGCTTCAGGTCTGCAACCCAGAAGCACGCTCGAGCGACAGAATGCTCGCTCGAGCGAGGAAACTCAAAACATGCACCTCACTCGCTCGCTCGAGCGAAGGAAAGCTCGCTCGAGCCAAGAAACACAGCTCCCAGGTCAAAATGAGACGCAGACTCATGCTCGAGTGCAAGACTTCTCGCTCGATCCACCAGACACAAAAATCAACTCTCGCTCGAGCGACCAAACCCTGGCTTGAGCGAAGGATCCAAAAGAAAGAGCTCGCTCGAGCGACAAACTTCTAGCTCGAGCGAAGGACCAAAATTCTGGGCAGTAACCATTTGCTCCCAAACACAACCAACCTGTAACAAACCTGCCCAACACATCCTATAACTCAAATACAAAGTATGAAAGGATGTAAACAAGATTTAAACAACTGCTAACATCCACGGACACAAGTCCGGATCACTGTACAACAAGGGATAAAACCCGGGATCGCTATATAAAAGATTTGTGGTTTCAAAATCTGCAACTTCAACAGCCCATGTGCATGTTATTCTGAGCTTGTAATTTTTGAACCGTAAGTGCATCTGGATTTGTTAGACTGATCTGCCTATGTCTGCACGTAAAGTTATGGGTAAATTACACTTGCTTTTTCTGCAATCTTTATAATGAAATACAAAATCACAAATGGCTAGAAAAAAAAAAAATTATTAGAGCAAAAGAAAAAGAAAAATAGAGACATGGACACTACAATATTCAGAGCATAAGAAAAAGAGAAACAGAGACATGTTTGTTGCCCTCATAAACAATAGCCATGTGCACTTAATTAAGCTCTATGGAGTGGGGCAGAGGAGAGAGATTTGTGTTTATAAGATTCTTCAATGGAGATAAGGGAGAGAGATATAGAACCAGAGAGAAGATTGGGTTATATATATCCTATTGAGTCTTCAATAAAAATTCAAAATTGGTGGATCAAACACTTCAGGAATATCCTCAAGGACACAATATGCTACAAATTATTAGAGCAAAAGAAAAAGAAAAAGAAAAACAGAGACATGGACATTACAATTTTTTTCAATCTTTGTAGCCAAAATATAAAATCTCAAATGCTTGGAACAAAAAATAAATTATTAAAGTAAAAGAAAAAGAAAAACCGAGACTTGCATTCGATGGCGGACTGTGGACTGCTGGCGTTCACTGCTAATGAAGGAAGTTGATGAAGTACATGTATTTGTAGTAGTGGATTGTTAGAAGTAATGGTTTAAGGGGATATAGATAGATGGGTGGGTTTTTTTTTTTATATATATATATCTATCTGTCAGCTTTTTATGGATAGGTTTTGTTTTTTTTTGTTGACAGCTTTTTATGGATAGGAGTTGTGGATAGTGGGAGAGTGGGAGTGAAAGTCTTTGAGGGTAGGGGAGAAACGAAGGGTAGGAGAGAAAGGGGGAAGGGTAGGAGTTTTTATTGTTATGAAAGTTTTTGAGAGGGAAGGAAAAGAGCTATAAACTCAAAAGAGAGTTGCCACGTATTTTTCAAATTTATGAGAATTTTAGAATAGCATTTTGAAAACTTTTGGAACAGCACTACATTCTATTATATATATATAGTATAGTATAGTATAGATATATATATATATATATATAGATAGATATAAATAGTGAAACAAATTTTGCTTTTTCTTTTTCTCCCGATGTGGGATTATAAAATAAATTATAAACTAATTAGAATTTTATTTTTATATGGTTAAATGGAAGTTAAACAATTAATAAAATCAGTATGAGAAATCACGATTAAACCAGCAAATCGGTCAAACCCAAAATGATTCAGCCTAATCGGTTAGGTCAAATGACCAACCAACTTATACAAAAATTAATTAATTAAAACTTTTAAATGTTACTTTAATTTTAAAATTTAAGCTGTCTTGAATTGAAATATACACAATGCTACACTATTAAAATTTACTTTATAGAAGTGAAACAACTCACCTTTTTTTTTTTTTTTTTTTTTTTTTTTTGATGTGGGATTATAAAATAAAAGTTAACAATTATTTGGATGAAAAGTTTATTTTTAATCAAGTAATCTTAGTTTTTCAATCTTTAATTAGATCAATCTTTTATTTATTTCGAATCAAACAAATCTAATCAATAAATTTTGATAAAACTACTAAAATCGTGGTTAAACCAATGAATCAATCAAATCAAAAATGATTTAGCCTAATCGGCTAGGTCATAATTAATTAATTAAATTTTTTAAAATTTAAACTATATTGAATTAAAACATGCACAACACTACAATATTAAATGAGATGGGAGTATAAGATTCACTTTATATGAGTAAAATAACTCATTTTTTTCCTTCTTTTCCCAATGTGAGATTATCAAATAAAAGTTAGTCAATGGAGATTTTTTTAATTGTTTAAAATTAAGAAAATCAAGAAAATTAGTGTGAACTATTGAAACTCTCACAAGGCTCTTCACTAAATGGGATGGGAGTATAAGATTCACTTTATATGAATAAAACAACTCATTTTTTTTTCCTTCTTTTCCAGATGTGGGATTATCAAATAAAAGCTAGTCAATAGAGATTTTCTTAATTGTTTAAAATTAAGAAAATGAACAAAATTAATATGAGATATTGAAGTTTTCACAAGACTCCTCACTAAAAACTCCCGTTTTCCTTATATAATATATAGATTTGGCAATGAATAGTAGTAAATTGTCAAATTATAACAATAGTGCTCCAATGGTCAGATGCTCCGGCAAATCTTCCCAAACACAATAGTTTCTGTATTTGGATCTACAAAAATGATGATTTTGCCAAAATTTATCTATTTTGCTGGGAGGGATGAAGGGAAATAGTTGATTTTGGCTAAGTTGACATAAGTTTTGGCATTTGCCAAATTTAACAGCAGCCATATTCACCATTGGAACACCACTTTTCAATAATAGATGCTATATTATAACAATGACAGTTCCAACGACAAACTATTGGAGATACTCTAGTATTTGTTTGTTTCAATCATAAGGTCAAGTAATTGAAGTAAATTTATTCAGTTTTTGCATCAGAAAAAAAAAAAAATTAAAAACAATCACAGGAAGATGACGTATAAACATTTGGTACAATTTTGCCATATAAGGTTCTATACAATTATATATATTTCTATAAACATAATCTTTTATGTAATTTTAAATTTAACATCAATCAATTTAATACCACTTCACTAATACAATATAATTGATCTTAATTTTTAATTTAATACTGCTATGCTAATAATTTTTATTCAATTTCATTATACTCGCAATATCATTTGTTAAAATAAAAATAACCTTAGTTCATCAATTGCTACAAGAAATTTGGGCAAATTATTAAAAAAAAAAATTCCAAGGCTTTGCATATTTTTTAATTTAAACCCGGAGTTTCAATTTTAACAAATTAAACCCTGGAGTTTTTTTTTCCATATTTCAATGTGAACCCCCCCGTCTATATTCGTTTGATTAAACTAACGGAATCTGTGCAAAATTCTCAAATTCAAACACATATGTTCAAACACTTGTATCTCTCTCATCGTGACTTCGTTTCGCCTGTGTCGTTGGATTCATCTCATGTAGGAATGGCAACGGGCCGAGGCGGGGACGGGGACTCCCTGTCCCTAATCCCCGAAGGTGAAAAAATCCCCGGCCCCACCCCCAATACCCGGCGGGGAATCCATCACCCCCCCGTCCCCGTCCCCTAATGGGGATCGGGTTTCCCCGACCCCGAAATATTCCCGGCCTCTTTTTTTTTTTTTTTCTTAAATTTTGTTCAACACAACACAAGAACAAAAATAAATAAATAAATAAATAATCAGTATGTTCATCATCATCAACAACAATCATCAACTTAAAAAAAAATGAAATTGAAGATCTGAAACGCAGAGGTGGTCGTGGACGAGGATGTTGAAGACCAGAGGGTTGAAAAAAAGATCTGCAAAAAAAAATAAAATAAAATAAAATAATACTTCATCAAAGGAGAGTAGGTGACCAAAATACATTCTGCATATATATATATCATACACACAGCAGAAACCAAACAATCTCTCTCTCTCTCTCTCTCTCTCTCTCTCTCTCTCTCTCTCTCTCTCCCCATCTCCAAACCCCAACTCGGTCGATGCTCCTCCAACACTTTGCTTCGTCGCTTCTCCTTCGTTGCTCTCCTCCGTCGTTGCTTCGCTGTCCTCCGTCGCAAGATCCAGATCCATAGCTCGTTGAACATAGCTTAGATCTTAGTTTAGATCATTGCAGATCTCGAGTCGGCGATGATGATTGTTGCAGATCGACGGTGATAGGAGGAGGGATAGGACAGCGAAGGGAAGGAGTCAGCGGTGATCATCGTTGTAGATCGGTGGTGATGAGAGGAGGAAGAAGACAGCGGAGGGAGGGAGGGAGGGAGTCGGCGGTGGTGGGAGGGCTTCAGAGAGAGAGAGAGAGACCGTGTGAGAGAAGATTGAGAGGCATGTGTGTGTGTGAGAGTGTAAGAGGTTTGGTTTATACATATATAGAGGGGTAAAATGGTAATTTTATTTCGGGGATAAACCGGGGCGGGGGTGGGGATGAGGCCGGGCCGGGTATGGGGGCTTGGACACTTATCCCCGTACCTGTAGACGTCCCCGAACGCCCCGGGAGGGTTAAGTCCCGTTCTGTTCATATTGGGGGCACTACAGTTCAAGGACTCAAATGTCACGGTTCTTAATCTTGAACCAAAGAGTCCAAATCTGGCAAATCGTTTTGAAAACAGATTTTTTGAAAGAAGTGCCAAACATGGACTGCTTTGCCAGATACAGAGTCGCCACCTAAATATTTTTTAAAATGGGAAATTTAGGAAACCCTGACTCGGTGCCAAAATGCCACGTGTCCGTCATCACCAAAGTTGGCTCGGGAACTTGGGTACGATTGGGGAAGGTCACATCGTGAGCACCCCCGCTCGCCCGGTCAAAGACCGGCCTCTACTAACCATGATATCTGTTTTTGAAAACATTGTATGCTCTTATTCCGGTTATTAGCCTAGGTTACTATGTGATGCTCGCAGCAAATAAGTATAGACTGAGTCACCTGAATTGGAACAAAACATTTGAAAATGGTTTGATGGTGCTACCCGCAGGTAGGCTAAAAATGCGGATTTGCCACCCTCAGGTGGGCTTAGAAAACATGATTTTGCCACTATCTAGTGGGCTTAAAACAAACAGTTAATGAATTGCTCCAATTCAGATAACTCAACCTCCACCCACAGGCATTCAAGGCAGATATATCACATAAGCCCATAGCCTCATGGTAAGCATGCTATCATGGCAACACTCACACGCATGCAAGGATGCTAAAGCATAAAACTCACCTAGTACTCCAAGCCAAAACAGGAACCGATTAGAAATCATGCATGGATTCTAAGTATACAGAATGCCTAATGCAACACATGCAAAATGCAACTATAGCAGGCTCGGCTATTCTAAAGATGGCATGTGAAATGCTACAACTATCACGTATTCAATTTGGAATTGAAATACAGATGCAGTTTGTATGATCCGCCGATCCCGATGCATGCAAAACAGATGAATGATGCAAACATGCTGTCATACTGTATGCTAATTGAAATATGCCCTATATCTAACCATCGTAAGCGGGTAAATAAAAGGGAGAAAGAAATGGGGGTTGGAAGACATACATCGCACTCACACACCCTTATTACAATTATGCCCTCACACAGAGGGTCCGAATAAATAATAATACAGTCCGAAATGAAAGAATAATACAGATTTCTAATTAATTAACAAATTAACTAATAAAGACTGTAAACTGGCATGCAAGCCAGGGGCTGCCTCGCTTCTGATGAATGATGTATGCTGGGCTGCCTCGGCGCAGAAATCCACTGTGATGCCCCGATTTGCCTCTGTTCGCAATGTTTCTCGAAATGTGTGCCCGACTCCGAAAAGTTGCTGATTCCTTATCTTGCTGCAACAGAGAGCAGGAAAAGGGCATAGCAATGTATTTCACAAAATATGCATGCCTCGATCCTCGTGCCACCAATCACGCATACCGATGCATGATGGCCGAGGAACCGAATTGCACAGCTCAATATAGAATGAATGCATGTGAATGCTACAACAAAACCTAACTCCATCATGGGTTATCCGGAGTGTCGGTGACTGGGGAATTGAGACCCGTTCCGTCACTCGGAGTACGAAACGTGCCTCGTTTCCCGTGCCCGGGTTAACTCCTATCCCGAACACAATGCAATATGCATGATATGCATGAAATGCAACTAAGATACAGCCTAGCATGCTCAATGTTATGAAAATGAGACGTCTCGAAATGCGTGCACACGGGCACGCAAACTGAGAAAATACATGAATGCAATCTAAGATACAACCTAGTATGCACTATGCTGTGAACATGAGATGAAAATGAGACGCCTCGAAAAGCGTGCACGCGTGCACGCAAACTGAGGCGATGATGTGAAATGCAAATCGGATAAAACTGAAGTGCCTCGAAATGCGTGCACACGGGCACGCAAACCGAGACGATGATGTGAACTGCAAATCGGATAAAACCGAGGTGCCTCGAAATGCGTGCCCACGGCGCGCAAACCGAGACGATGATGTGAAATGCAAAATGACATGGAAATGATATGTGATGAGGCTAAAATGAGATTTCTCAAAGTGCGTGCCCGCGGGCACGCAAACCGAGAAAATGGCATACGGAATGCAATGATGCGAAAATGGCATACAGAATGCAGAATGGACTTATACCAACATGAGAGGGCCTCAGCCACTCTCATACGGGAGGCCGTCGGATAAAAGTGAAGTGCCTCGAAATGCGTGCCCACGGGCGCGCAAACCGAGGCGATGCATTAAAGCATGAAATGACAATACATGATGCAAATTGGGCTTATACCAACATGAGAGGGCCTCAGCCACACTCACACGGGAGGCCGTGAGATGAAAATGGGTGCCTCAAAATGCGTGCACACGGGCACGCAAATCGAGGCGGTGACATACGCAATGCAAATGACATACGGAATGCAAATTGGGCTTACACTAACATGAGTGGACCTCAGCCACACTCACATCAGATGCCGTCGGATAAAACAGAGGTGCCTCGAAATGCGTGCCCACA
The DNA here is from genome assembly GCA_030407325.1 of Camellia japonica. Classification (NCBI taxonomy): domain Eukaryota; kingdom Viridiplantae; phylum Streptophyta; class Magnoliopsida; order Ericales; family Theaceae; genus Camellia; species Camellia japonica. The sequence continues at coordinate 5,626 of JAPPVO010001206.1, read as the reverse complement.
GGCACGCAAACCGAGGCATGGCCCGAAGGCATGAAATGGCACGGGAAATGATATGCAAGCATGCAAACCAAATTTCAGCACCTAAATGAAGGGGAAAACAGCCCCGAAATGATACGGAATTACAACCAATGCATGAAATCATCCCGAAATGTGATTTTAAGTACCCGAAATGGCCTATAGCCATACTAAACACGCACAACATGACCATGACATGCAAACCAGTAGCAAGGCAGCCCCAAATATGGCATTTTTTCAGTACAAAGCAAGGCTAAACAACAACCACAAGTATGGCAAAAATAGCTTGCAAAAACGGGGAAAAAGAGAGGAATTACAAAGCAAGTAGTATATACAATGCTCAAACCAGAAAAATCAGTTCTACAAAATTGAAGAGGGGCCAAAAACATGCATATTTACAGTAGATGAGATCCTCCAATTCAGTGTGTAGAGATGCTTAACATAGCATGCAAGAATGAGCCAATAAAGGGCTGCAACATGAGGTACCATAAGAAATGACCTAACAACTTTGGACCCTTAATAAAACATGAAGAGTGGGTCATTTCAAGACACTTTCTAAGCCTGATGAAGGCTCAAATCAGCAACTAAGCAAGCCTAACAAAGCATGCAATTTTACGGAAAATAAGGGGGTACAACATGAAGTACCAAAAGCATGCATCAAACAACTTTAGACCCTTAACAAAACTTGACAAGAAGGCCAAAATAAGGATATTTTCAGTACTGATGATGGCTCAAAACAGGAGCTAAGTAAGCTCAAAAAGGCATTCAAGATGGGCCAAAGAGAGGTATAAAGAGAGGTACAACATGGAGGCCTCAAACCAATTTGATCCCTTCTACAATGTTGTAGAGGGACCTAAAATAAACTCAATTTCAGTTAATGGCATGCTCAAAATCAGATCATAAACAGGCCAAAGAAATCATGCAATTTTACGGTAATTTGAAGTAATTACAAAGCAAGTGCATGATAGAGAGGACAAACAGGGTTGAGCCCTTCTTCAATGTTGAAGAGGGGCTCAAAATGAGCCCACTCACAGTTTACCTCATGCTCGAAATCAGATCACTCATAAGCCAAATATTCAATGCAAAATAAAGGCATACAAGATGCTATTGAAGCAAGTGCACCATAGAGGGCTCAAACAGGGTTGAGCCCTTAAACAAAGATGAAAATGAGCTCAAAAGAGGACCACTTTCAGTAGGGGTCGGAGCTCAACACAATAAGCAAATAGGCTTAAGATTTGAAGCAAAAATGAGCTCAAAAGAGGGTGAAGTGTACTTACCCTTGAAGATCAAGACTTTGGTTGCTCTTTGCTTGATGAAAGTTGCTTCTAAGCTTCTCAAGAACCCCTCCTTGCTGCTGGAATGGAGTTGGTGATGGTGATGCTAGGTGTTGATGAACAAATGGTGCCAAGACTTGGATGTTTGAAGCTTTTTGGAAGAGAGGAATGGAGGAGATGTATATGCAAGGCTCCAAGGATTTTTTTCTAACCCTTAAACCAGCTGGTGGCTGCTGGTTTATATGGCCAAGAAAAGGGGTGAAAAAGGAGGGCAAAAAGGTGGGAAAAATATCTAGATATTTTGCTCTAAATATCTTTCAAAATATCTTTCAAAATATCTAGATATTTTGCTCTAAATAAAAAGTGGCGTTCGGCCACGAAGTGGGCATCAGAGGCCCCAGGGTTCCTCAGAATGACAAAACAGAGGTACCTGCCAAAAATCGGAGAAAACCGATGCGAAAAGAATGCTCGGGGGCCAAACCGCGAGGTTCGGGGCCCGAAAACCGGCTATAAGCACCGAAGGTGGCATACGGCCATGAAGTGGGTTTCTGAGACCCCAGTGTTCCTCGTTATGATGAAACAGAGGCACTTGCCAAAAATGAACAAAAACCGATGCAAAATGAATGCTCGGGGACCAAAACCGCGCGGTTCGGGGTCCCGAAAATGGGCTGTAGGCACCGAAAGTGGCGTTCGGCCACGAAGTGGGCCTCAGAGGCCCCAGTGTGCCTTGTTATGATGAAACAGAGGCACTTGCCAAGAACCGGAGGAATCGGAGATGGTTGGGCGGTCCCGAACCGAGGCACACGGCCTGACGGTCCCGAAAACCGGGAACCGGGCTCCGAAATGGGCAAAATGGCCTACGGCCACGAAAAGTAGCTCACGACCACCGAGAGATAGTCTACAGGACTACTCCCTTCCCGCAGGAAAGAAAACAGAGAAAACCGAGTCTGGTTCGCAAACCGAGACAAGGCACAGAAGAAGGTTCGGAAGTCCGGAGGCGGGGCGCACGGCCGCGACTCTAAGACTTCTGAACGAGCACAACATGCAACATCACCGAGCGCTCAATCGGTGACGTCTGAGTCTTAAGGTCGGTCAAAAATGGGGTGTCTACAGTTGCCCCTCTTTGACAGAACTCGGAAGTCACAAGTGACGGGAGTGAATGTCAAAGCCCAGAGACGACCCATTTTTGACAAGGCCGAAGACTGAGACAATCATACAAGATGAACAGATAAATGTGTGCCCGCAGGCGTGCCCGCAGGCAGGGGGCAAAATGCAAAATGATATGCAGAAAGATTTTGATAATTGGACTTACACGCTACGCGAAGCCGGTTTGAAGATTGGACTTATACGCTACGCGAAGCCGGTTTGAAAATTGGACTTACACGCTACGCGAAGCCGGTTTGAAGATTGGACTTACACGCTACGCGAAGCCGTTATCATTCATGATCATGCAAGAGAGCTGTAATGAAGCAAGTATTCACGATAGATGCAACAGAGAGTACAATAGATGGAAAATGGTGACATACTCCAACCACGCTGGACTCGTGAGTGGAGGAAGAACAAAGAAAATCAATCAGAAGCGCGTTCCACGCAACCTAAGATAAATTCCAAGCATGCTGAAAATCGCGTGAGGAAGGGGACACTCAAAACACGCTGAAAGTCGTGAGAGGAGGTCCGAAAACAACCGCCCAGGTGCGTACACAACGCAACCCGAGATAAATTCCAAACACGCTGAAATCGCGTAAGGAAGGGGACACTCAAAACACGCTGAAAGTCGTGAGAGGAGGTCCGAAAACAACCGCCCAGGTGCGTACACAACGCAACCCGAGATAAATTCCAAACACGCTGAAATCGCATAAGGAAAGAAACACTCTAACCACGCTGAAATCGTGAGAAGAGGAACGGACACTCAAACCACGCTGAAATCGTGAGAAGAGATCAAGACAACAACCGCCCAGGTGCGTACACAACGCAACCTGAGATAAATTCCAAACACGCTGAAATCGCGTAAGGAAAGGGACACTCAAACCACGCTGAAATCGTGAGAGGAGGTCAAAAAACAACCGCCCAGGTGCGTACACAACGCAACCCGAGATAAATTCCAAACACGCTGAAATCGCGTAAGGAAAGGGACAATCAAACCACGCTGAAATCGTGAGAGGAGGTCCGAAAACAACCGCCCAGGTGCGTACACAACGCAACCCGAGATAAATTCCAAACACGCTGAAAAATCGCGTGAGGAAGGGGACACTCAAAACACGCTGAAAGTCGTGAGAGGAGGTCCGAAAACAACCGCCCAGGTGCGTACACAACGCAACCCAAGATAAATTCCAACACGCTGAAATCGCGTAAGGAAGGGGACACTCAAAACACGCTGAAAGTCGTGAGAGGAGGTCCGAAAACAACCGCCCAGGTGCGTACACAATGCAACCCGAGATAAATTCCAAACACGCTGAAATCGCATAAGGAAAGAAACACTCTAACCACGCTGAAATCGTGAGAAGAGGAACGGGACACTCAAACCACGCTGAAATCGTGAGAAGAGATCAAGACAACAACCGCCCAGGTGCGTACACAACGCAACCTGAGATAAATTCCAAACACGCTGAAATCGCGTAAGGAAAGGGACACTCAAACCACGCTGAAATCGTGAGAGGAGGTCCAAAAACAACCGCCCAGGTGCGTACACAACGCAACCCGAGATAAATTCCAAACACGCTGAAATCGCATAAGGAAAGAAACACTCTAACCACGCTGAAATCGTGAGAAGAGGAACGGGACACTCAAACCACGCTGAAATCGTGAGAGGAGGTCCGAAAACAACCGCCCAGGTGCGTACACAACGCAACCCGAGATAAAGGTTTTAACCGGGGAGAATAACAATGGTGTAACCAACAGGCGTATCTCAACGTATTTCATACGGAGAGAGGGAAGGTTTTAATCGGGTAACAAGTGGTGTGAGTGTGTGTGATTGATACACAAAGTAGGCAAAGCGAGTGTGTGATAGATACACTATTTGAGCAAAGTGTAATTGATATACAAAGGGTGAAGTGAGCAAAGTGTGATGGATACACAAAAGACAAGCACAAAGTGTGATAGATGCACTAAGTGAAAATGTGTGTGATAGATACACAAAATGAATGAAGTGTGATTGATCACTAAAGCAAATGAAGTGTGTTAGATACACTGAGTGAAGCAAATAAAGTGTAATTGATACGCTAAGTGAATGGAGTGTGATTGATACACTAAGTGAATGAAGTGTGATTGATACACAAAGTGAATGATCTCAAACGGAACTTCTTTGAATGAACCGTACATACAATATCGTGCATGACTGAGAAAGAAACTTCATAGATACAATGCATTACAATGCATGATGCTTACGGAAAGCAATAAATGGACAAAGCGGCGCTTTAGAAAGCACCTCATGAGGTGAGTGGCGGTGAACCGCTCTACTCTGATGGGGATCTCCCCTCGTGCTCTTCGAACACTTACCTTCTCGCAGTACAAAGGCTCTGGAATGCTAACAAGTAACAACATCTGCATGTAGGAACCACGGCTGCCGCTTGTTTTCCTGATCATATTCACAACTTTCCCTATTCTCCAACGGGGTGACAGACTAGGTTGGTCCAGTATCCAGAATTGAGGTGCACACATGCTATCTCAACCTATGGGGCTTCCATACAGATTTCAAGCCGAGGGCGCGCCTCTGGGTATTTAAACCAGACTTTAATCTCAGAAATCCCGAACCTTTGCGTTCTAGGCCACGGCCATTCGAACTCTAATTTCCACCGTCGCAGTTGGTCTCCTAGGAACTCATCGCGAACACGGCCAAGATGCCTCTGGCAGGGAATGGTACTCAAGGAGAGCACTCCTGATCGCCATTCTGGCTTGAAGTAGACTAGATTTTGAGCTTGAGGTAGAGGCACACTCATACGTCGGAACATTGGCAAGACCTGAAGAGGTACACACGGGATGCAATCTCGGAACTTACTGAAGTTGGAACAAAACTTAGATGCCCGACATCTTCCTCTTTTGCTTTGCAGCCCGAAACTCATAGCTTCAGATAGGTCCTGGTTTCACTGTTCTCACATGACCTGGGTTGAGCCCTGCGGTTTTATGAAAGAACAAATTCTGTTTTGCACAAATGTGGAGAACGGCACGGCACTCACAGCACAAAACGATTTTATTTTCGAAAATGAGAAAAGGATTCTCAGCCGGGTATTAAGCCTACAACTGACCACAGCCAAAACAACTCAACACAGAAAAACAAAAGGTAAACGACCTAAATACAACGAGACACGCTCGGGATGACTTAAAACAAAGAAATGAGACAA
>JAPPVO010001205.1:0-30665 GCA_030407325.1 Camellia japonica | reverse complement strand
TGCATCTAGGGGTAGAGGTAGTTCGATCCTCCTCCGATCCCTCCGACTCTTCATCATCATGGTGGCCAGACATGCCGACCGAGTTGACGAGGTGGCGGTTCGGGACTCCTTACCAGGTTTCGCTAGAGCCTCCTCTTCCTGACCACAGATATGTCAGAGACCCTGATTCACCCCCGGTATGTTTTACACAGCTTTGATTTATCAGTCGGATATTTGGACATCCATTCCTTTACTGATAGTTTTTGCATTTGTATCTGTAGCCTCCAGTTGAGTACATGGATGAGATGCTTGGGATGCTGGCCACATTCGAGGGCAATGATCCTACGGAGGGAGGCACAGCTAGCCATCATGGGCGTGCAGGTACTGTCCATCTTTTCCGTATTTAGCATATTTCTGATAACATACTGGTTTTGAACATTCTGCTGTATTGATAGTCTGTGTAGAGCACATCTGACACACACCCCACTCACATATTGTACTTTGCTCTGCTTTTCATATTTGAACTGATGCAATGAACTCTTCACTTTCAGATGCCTCCTGTATACGCACTGCCGCAGGCCAAGCCACCGGGCCTTCTCAGAGAGGTCGAGGTGCTGGGCCATCTGGGCCCTTTCGAGGAGCTGGGCCATCCAGGCCTTCTCAGGGAGCTGGGCCATCTAGGCTGTCCGAGGAGCTCGAGGAGCGGGGTCGTCTCGCAGACGTAGGGCACCCATTATTGAGGAGGAGGAGGAGGAGGAGGTCGCAGACCGTGAGTCAGAGACATCTGCTGGGGAGGGAGGCTCCGGTCTTGGTTCCGAGAGTGGAGACGAGCTGAGGGGGATCCGGAGGAATGATAGCTCTGACCCGGATGGTGATGGTGCAGAGGTTGTCCCGCAGAAGAGGATGAGAGGGCCTCCTCATTCCCGTTCCCGAGGATATTGATGCCATTTCCTGCTTTATTTTACTTTTTGCTAGTAGTTTTGTAGCACTTTGCATATTGTTAGGCAGTTTTATTTCCTGTAAAACTTGTACCTTTATTTTGTTGTAAAACATGATGGAATGAAACAGCCTTTGAAAAGATGTTTGTATTCAAAATTCTTAGCATCGCAACGCATCATTTTGCACAAAAATGGAATTGAAAAGGAATGTGCCTTGTGTATTTACCGGGTCAGGTAATGAACCGACGCAACAAATTAAACAACTCGACTTACCAAGAAATAACAGAATAGAATCTTAGCAAGTTTACAACTCGATAAGCAAAATACAACAATATTAACGACTCGATAAACAAGACATAATAAAATTGCATAAACCAAAAGGTAATAACTCAAAACACAAAATATGACAGCTCGACAAAACTTACAACTCGATAAACAAAGCAACAACTCGATAAGCAAAATACAACAAAGCGTACTTCGGACGGACGATCTGGATGAGGGAACACATCCAAAACTGAGAGAAATGGAGGCCTTCGACATCCCCGATGCGTAGAAATGCCTCAAACTTCCTTCCGGAGGACAAAACAGGACCAATGCATGGTGGGCCAGACTTGCTTTTGGGGATTGGAGGGTGGCCGGCCGGCCAAGTTTTTTAATCAAGGGTGGCCGGCCTGCTAGAATAGGTGGTCGGCCGGCCACCTCTCCCTGCAGCTCCCAGAATTGTGACACGTGTCCTTTGAATAGTGTTTCACCCTCTATAAAAGCCCCAACCTTGGAACTTATTCATTTCATCACTGTTTTGCACAAAAAATGGAGGCATTTCTCGTAGAAAATCTCACATCTTGGATCTCTTCTTTAGATGGCTCGGAAAAGTTGAACTTCCGGGGTTTCGGCTTGAACGCACTATTCACGTTGGGTCGGACTCCACTGCATCTTCCTTTCCTCCATGCCGCGGCGAGGTTTTGGAACCCGGTGACGCATGTCTTCAGCTTCGGAGGGCAAGAGGTATGTCCCACTTTTGAAGATTTTCAAGTTTTGATAGAATCCGAGCGAGGTGAGGAAATCTTGCCCCAACTCAATTTTGGCTATGCCCAAACCCTAGGGCGGATGTGCGGACTCAACGCACATGATGCTCGATCCCTGATTTGTAACGGAATGTTGGATATCCCAAGCCTGATTTACCGGTTCTCCGATGCTGGTGACCGCGGCGACCATCATTGGCAAGGCTTCCGGCAACACGCCCTCTGTTTATGCATGTTATCTCATTTTCTGTTTGCCTCGAGCTTCGGAGGATCCAACGTCCGTCTAATCGAAGTGGCCCAAGGCTTGAGAGAAAGAAGGAGTTGCATCGCCATGACCTTGGCGGAGACACTGATGGGCTTGGATGCTTTCTGTCGCCGGGAGACGACTAGATTTGCAGGGAGTCCACTACTGCTACAGGTAATGTTTCCCACCCGAGCTCACATATGTATTTGCTCACATCACTCGGCCCTCAGGCTCGGTTTTTCTCACAAAACCTTTTTCTTACTTTTTCTCTCATCGTACATCTCTCTATTCTTTATTCTCTCATTTTTCATCCCTCCCCAGGTATGGTTGATGGACAAATTGCAGGTTGTGGATTCTTGCCCTGCTTACTCAGCCCGCGGCTACTTCTTTCGACAGCGCCTAGTCGACGCCCTTGATGAGGTATGGTGGTTTGAATGGATGTGCAATTTGTCGGCAGATCGCATTGCGTGGCGCTGCCCTTGGCTCAATCTCCCGGCAATGAGCTACAGCATGTCTCGACAGGTTGGGATTCGATTGATTGGCTTGACTCACTGCGTATTCTATTTCCTATTCCGTATTCTGCGCCAGTTTGGCCATGATCAGACTTGCCCACCAGAGGGGACAGAGTATCCGGCTACATTTCCAGTTCGAGGCACACAGCTGGCTCGGCAGGCCGCAGCATGGGGAAATAGAGAGCTCCTGGCCCCTGCTTCCACTTTTAGTTGCACTTTGTCTGACGAGTGCTGGGATTGGCTCAACGAAGAAGCACAGGTTGGGCCTAGGTTGGCATCAGAGGTTTCAACTGGCTCTGGCAGGGAGCGTAGGGACGCCTGACTTGACTATGCCCCGGATTTATTGCTTTACTAGTACTTTCAAGTTTTCTTCCTGAGTGTAATAAAAAGCAACTTCAATTGTGTGCAAGAGCAAGAGAGCTCTGTTTTGAAATCAATGAAATTGAAGGTTGTGGTACTGAAAATTCTCTGCTTTGGTCCAAAAATGGTCTTAGTTGTAAAAAGATTAATTTGAACAAAGTCAACTTTTATTAAAACTTTTCAAAACTATTTTCGATATGGATCAGAACTGGACACGCCTGAGATCTGTCACTGAGATGCACAACCCCGGATCCTGGCAACTGGAAAGTTGCCCCTAGTTTGAATGGTACCGCAGCACTTCATTGCAACGGAAAGTTGCCCCTAGTCTGAATAGCACTATACCGGAGATCACGATAAATGCTGATGAATAGAGATGACTGAGATGATCAAACGTATCCCAAAGTTGATCGGGGAAAAGATTGTGGCTGAACTTCAGGATGAAGCTGCCTACGTATCCCAAATGGGAATCAAGCCTTACGTAGTTCAGGCTTAGGTTCGCTCGGGTATTTTTTTCTCTCCTTTTGCGCTCTAACTTTTGCCAAGGCCGCCCTTTGTGCGGGTTTTTCACACTCTGCGAGCTCAGTTTTTTTATATTTTCAAATTTTCTATGCTCTGAATTTTGCCTAGGTCGCCTTTCGGGTTTTCGGCCTAGCGAGCCTCTCAGGGGTAATATTTCTTCAACTTGTCCATGTTGATCAGTTGGGAAAACTCTAAGCCATCTAGATCCATCAGAACCACAGCTCCACCTGACCAGATTGACTTGATAATGTAGGGACCAGTCCAATTAGGTTTGAACTTGCCCCTTGGGTCATGGATGGAAGCTCGGTTGTCTTTGAGCACCAAATCTCCTTCCTTTAAATTCCTGGACTTAACCTTCTTGTTAAAAGCCCGGGCAATTCTACGTTGATAACTTTGGACGTGGTACAATGCTTTCAACCTCTTTCGTCGAAGAGCATGAGTTCCTCAAATCTGCTTTGTTGCCAGTCTGCCTCGGCTATTTGACACTCGGCCAATACTCGTAATGACGGAACCTCAATCTTCATAGGTAGAACGGCCTCCATCCCATAAACCAACGAGTACGGAGTTCGCCCCAGTAGAAGTTCTGATTGAAGTCCTGTAGCCCCACAGAGCAAACGGCAGCTTATCTGGCCAGTCCCGGTAGGTTTCCACCATCTTCTGCAGTATGCGCTTGATATTCTTGTTGGCGGCCTCAACCGCTCCGTTGGTTTGCGGCCGATAGTAGATGACTTATGAAAAGCCACATTGTATTTTTCCAACAGATCAATCACCTCCTTCTTGAAGTGGGAACCATTGTCTGAAATTATTTCGTTTGGGACCCCATAGCGACAGATGATGTTGTTTCTGATGAACTTTGCTACATGCGAAGCCTTCAACACCGCATAAGATTGGGCTTTAACCCACTTTGTGAAATAGTCTATCGCTACCAAGATGAACTCATGCCCATTCGACCCCTTCGGCGTAACTGCTCCGATCACATCAATTCCCCAGACTGAAAACGGCCATGGCGAAGTCATGTTGTACAGCTTTGACGGCGGAATGTTCATGCGATTTGCATGAATCTGACATTTGTGGCATCGCCGGACGAAACTAATACAATCCTCCTCCATGGTGGACTAGTAATAACCTTGTCTAAGGATCTTCCGTGCCAACATTACCCCATTCATGTGTGCACCACATTCACCCCCGTGGATGGCTTCCATCAGACGCTTTGACTTCGGCATCAACGCACAGTTTATGCATTCCAGATGACCTCGTTTATACAGTTTACCCCCGCAGATGATGAACTGAACTGCCATTCTTCTGATTGCCCTCTTATCTTTGGCATTTACCCTGGCGGGTATGCTTCTTTCTCCAAGAAATTCCAGATGTCGTAATACCAGGGGTGTTCGTCCTGAACTTCATCTATGGCTGCAATCGACTCATAGGCAGGCACGAATTTCTGGTCGATGATGACTGGACGCATCCAGACTCCACACGGGATGTCTATCATAGAAGATAGAGTTGCTTAGTAGATGAGTAAAACTTAGCTTCTCAAATCGAGGAATCAGCAAATCCAAGGTTTGGTGATACATCATCATCTTTTCCTCTTTTACTTTCCAGTCTCCTTTAGCTTGAGACACAACAAGGTTCGAGTCCCCAATGACGTCCAACCGTCTTGCCCCTAGTTCCAGGGCTGCTTCTAGACCAGCGATGCACGCCTCGTATTCTGCTTCGTTGTTCGAGACTTTGAATCGGAGTTTGAAGGCTAGAGGGATACGGGAATCATCGGGTGCTATCAGCAACACTCCTATCCCATACCCGTGTTGATTTGACGCTCCGTCAAAGTACATCGTCCAAGTTTCATCGTCGATGTGCAGAATTGATTCATCCGGGAACAAGTACTCAACTGCTTCATCCCCCTCAACCGGGTGGTCGGCAAGGAACTCTGCCACTGCTCTTCCTTTCACTGACTTGCGTGTCACGTATGTGAGATCAAATTCGGAGAGCAACAGCAACCAACGAGCTAGCCTACCCGTAAGCGCTGGTTTCTCGAAGAGATATTTGATGGGATCAAGTCGTGAAACCAGCATTACAGAGTGAGCTAACAGGTAGTGCCGCAGCTTCCTGGTAGCCCATACCAAAGCTAAGCAAGCCTTTTCCAGCGGTGTATATCAGGTCTCATATTCCAGCATCTTTTTGCTCAAATAATAGATGGCTTTTTCCACCTTATCTTCCGATTCTTGCGCAAGCATGCAGCCCATTGTAGTTTCAGTTACTGACAGACACAAAATCAACGGTTTCCCTGGTTCTGGCAGTGACAACACGGGCGGGTTCTGTAGATACTCTTTAATCTGTTCAAATGCAGCTTGACATCGGCCGTCCCATTGGAACTTCTTTCCTTTCTTCAGGAGACCAAAAAGTGGTTCACAAGTCAAGGTTAATTTTGAAATAAACCGTCTTATGAATTGCACTTTACCCAGAAAGCCTCGCACCTCCTTTTCAGTCCTTGGTGGTGGCATTTCTAAGATGGCCTTGATTTTGGAAGGATCGACCTCGATGCCTCTTTGTGTAATCAGAAACCCTAGCATTTTTCCCGCTGTAACACTGAATGTACATTTCTGAGGGTTTAGCCGCAACCGGAATTCCCTGATCCTTTGGAAAAACTTATGCAAGGCGGTGTAGTGGCCCTCTCTTTCCTTGGACTTGACAATCATGTCGTCCACATACACCTCAACCTCTTTGTGGATCATATCATGTAGTATTGTGGTCGCGGCCCGTTGATAAGTAGCTCCAGCGTTCTTCAGCCCAAACGGCATCACCCGGTAGCAGTATGTCCCCCACGGGGTGGTGAATGCAGTCTTTTCCCTATCTTCTGGTGCCATCACTATCTGGTTGTATCCTGAGAAGCCATCCATGAATGAGAGCAATGCATGCCCTGCTGTGAAGTCTACCAACTCATCGATGTGCGGTAAGGGAAAGTCGTCCTTCGGACTAGCTCTGTTCAAATCCCTGAAATCCATACATACCCGGATCCTGCCATCTTTCTTCGGCACCGGAACAATGTTGGCCAACCAAGTCGGATATTCAGATACCAGCAGGAAGCCTGCGTCGATTTGCTTGGTGACCTCTTCCTTAATCTTGAGAGCCCAGTCCGGGCGGATCCTTCTGAGTTTCTGCTTGACAGGTCGGGCCTCGGGGTCAAGGGGGATCCAATGCTGTACAATCTCAGGATCGATTCCAGGCATGTCTTCGTAGGACCACGCGAAAACATCTTTGAAATCTTTTAATAAAGCGACTAAGCGCTCGCGTTCCTCCGAAGACAACGTGGACCCGATCTGGACCAGCTGCGGGTCCTCCTCAGTACCAATGTTCACGGTAGTGATTTCATCTATTAATGGCTTAACAAATCTCTCTTGCTCATGCTCAATTAAACGTTGTAAAACCGGAGGAACTTCGTCCTCGTCATTTTCATCAAAGTTTTGAAAGTCTGAATTAATACAATAAATCAAGGGCACAGAGAAATACTCGGAAACCACATTCACCTCATTCTCATTAAGTACATCCAAATCGTCCGATTCTTCTGTTACAACAGACTCAAAAGAAAAGGAAAAAGACGACCTAGACAGGACTGTGGCATCCGGGTTAACATCCCCAGGAGTACCAGACTCAGACTCAGTCGAGCTGGAACCTGATTCCGACTCACAGGACTCGGTGGAATCAGATTCCGGCTCACTACCTGACCCGATGCTGCTGGACAAAAATCCCTCCTCGTACTGCCAAGTGAGAGAGGGTGTGTAGACACCCCATTTTTGACCGACCTTAAGACTTAGACGTCACCGATTGAGCGCTCGGTGATGTTGCATATTGTGCTCGTTCAGAAGTCTCAGAGTCGCGGCCGTGCGCCCTGCCTCCGGACTTCCGAACTCTCTTCTGTGCCTTGCCTCGGTTTGCGAACCAGACTCGGTTTTCTCTGTTTTCTTTCCTGAGGGGAGAGAGAGGTCCCGCAGACCATCTCTCAGTGGCCGTGGGCTATATTTCGTGGCCGTAGGCCATTTTGCCCATTTCGGAGCCCGGTTCCCGGTTTTCGGAGCCGTCAGGCCGTGTGCCTCGGTTCAGGACCACCCAACCATCTCCGATTCCTCCGGTTTTTGGCATGCATCTCATTTGCTCCCTTTCGAGGGACACTGGGGTCTTAGATACCCACTTCGTGGACGAATGCCACTTTCGGTGCTTAACAGCCTATTTTCGGGACCCCGAACTGCGTGTTTTGGTCCCCGAGCATTCGTTTCGCATCGGTTTTTGTTCATTTTTGGCAGGTACCTCTGTTTTATCACCAGGAAGATCACTGGAGGGTGGGAGGCTAGTAATTGTCTCAGCGAGCAGTTATGCTCTTCCGGCGCCCCCCGGCGCCCGTTTTTCTCACTTCCGGGCTAATGTTGACCACCCTAGGAGCATTTTCTTCAAGCCAAAACCACATATTTGTGTTGTACACACATGGGAGGACCCTAAAAACACATGGCCGGCCAGTAACTCTCTTTGACCCTTTTGAACCCCTCTTTGAATTGGTCTATTCTCTCTCCTGTTTTAGAGTTGCCAAATTTGAACCACATGGTTGTGTTGAGGAGACCTGGGAGGACACCAATACCTGGTGGCCGGCCACTAAATCACCTTGACCCTTTTGACCCTTGGCCGGCCGGCCATAGGGGGTGGCCGGCCGGCCACCTGCAACAAAAATACTTGGCCGGCCATGCTCCTTGGGATGTGTTCCTTACAGCTGTACAGCTGTTTCCCCCACAAAAGATCTGTATCTGGGGGATATTTTGGAGGGGAACACTTGGGTGCATTTCCCTCCACTTGCCTCCTCCTCTTTGGCCTTTATAACAGCAGCTCCAACACTCTCTCAAGGGTTAGAAAAAATTGCCCTCAAGCACACACACTCATATCCATCTCCATCTCTCTCAAACTCTCAAGTTTTGGTGCCATCCCTTCATCATCATCAAGCATCACCATCTCCACTTCATTTCCAACAGCAAGGAGGGGTTCTTGAGAGGCTTAGAAGCAACTTTCCTCAATCCAAGAGGTAGCAAAAGTGTGGTCTTCAAGGGTAAGAGTCCATTCCCCTCTTTTGTAGCATTTTCTTGCTTCTTTTCTTAACCCTATTTGCTCACTGTTTTGGGTTCCGACCAATACTGAAAGTGGTCCTCTTTTGAGCTCATTCTAATCTTTTCTGAAGGGCTCAACCCTGTTTGAGCCCTCTATGGCACACTTGCTTCAATATCATCTTGTATGTCAATATTTTGCATGAAATTTCTAGCCTATGAGTGATCTGTTTTCGAGCATGATGTAAACTGTAAGTGGGTCTATTTTGAGCCCCTCTTCAACATTGAAGAAGGGCTCAACCCTGTTTGGCCTCTCTATCATGCACTTGCTTCATAATGTCTCATATTTACCGTAAATTTGCATGATTTGTTTGACCTACATGTAGTCTGTTTTGGAGCATGTCATGAACTTTGAGTAAGCTTATTTTGTGTCCCTCTACAACATTGTAGAAGGGATTAACCTTGTTGGGGGTCTCCATGTTGTGCTTGTCTTTATATCCTTCTTTGGCCCCCATTCTTGCATGCTTTTTTAAGCTTATCTAGATTCTGTTTTCGGCCATCATCAGAACTGGAAAGAGTCATATTTTGATCTTCTTGACACATTTCATTAAGGGTCTTTTCTGGTTTGATGAATTTTTGGGGTACCTCATGTTATAGCCTTGTGTATCCTAATTCTTGCATGACATTTTTAGCATGTTTTCATACTGAGTTGGGGGATTTCATCTACTGTAAATGTTCATATTTTTAGTCCCTCATCAGTGTTGTAGAAGGGTACTTTTCCATTTGGGCATCGCATGTATCACTTGCTTCAATACCCCTCTCTTGGCCCGTATTTTTGCATGCTATTGTTGCCCTATCTATGCTTGCTGTTTAGCCCTTTTCATGACTGAAAAATGCTTTTCTTGGGGCTTCCTTGCTACTGTATTTTCATTCCATGTCCATATTGTGCATGCATTGCATAGCTATAGGCCATTCCGGGCGCCTAATATTGCATTTCGGGATCATTCCATGCTTCGGGTGCACTTTGGCCATGTTTCGGGACTTTTTTTCCCATATTTCAGTGCTAAAATTCCATTTGCATGTTTGCATATCATTCTCCATGTCATTTCATGCCGTATGCCATTGCCTCAGTTTGCGTGCCCGTGTGCACGCATTTCGAGGCGCTTCATTTTCATCCGACGGCCTCCTATGTGAGTGTGGCTGAGGCTCACTCATGTTAGTGTAAGTCCACTTTGCATTCTGTATGTCATTATAGTCTCATCGCATTCCGTATGCCATTGCCTCGGCTTGCGCACCCATGTGCACGCATTTCGAGGCGCTTCATTTTCATCCGTCGGCCTCCCGTGTGAGTGTGGCTGAGGCTCTCTCATGTTGGTGTAAGCCCATATTGCATCGCATGTCTCTTTTTAGTCCTGTTGCATTCCGTATGCCATTTTCTCGGTTTGCGCGCCCGTGGACACGCATTTTGAAATATCTTATTTCAGTCTCATTTCATATCATTTTCATGCCTTAGGATCATCGCCTCGGTTTGCGCCCGTGGACACGCATTTTGAAATATCTTATTTCAGTCTCATTTCATATCATTTTCATGCCTTAGGATCATCGCCTCGGTTTGCGCGCCCGTGTGCACGCATTTCGAGGCATCTCATTTTCATAGCATTGTGCATGCTAGAATTGTATTTTAGCTACATTTCATGCATATCATGCATATTGCATCGTGTTCGGGATAGGAGTTAGCCCGGGCACGGGAAACGAGGCACGTTTCGTACTCCGAGTGACGGAACGGGTCTCAATTCCCAAGTCACCGACACTCCGGATTACCCATGATGGAGTTAGGTTTTGTTGTAGCATTCATCTGCATTCATCCTATATTGAGTTGTGCAATCCGATTCCTCGGCCATCATGCATCGATATGCGTGATTGGTGGCACGAGGATCGAGGCATGCATATATTTGTGAAATACATTGCTATGCCCCTTTCCTGCTCTCTGTTGCAGCATATCAAAAATCAGCAGTCTTCTGAGGCCTGGCACGCATTCCGAGGAACATTGCAAACAGAGGCTAATCGGGGCATCCCAGTGGATTTCCGAAAAGGCAGCCCAGCATACATCATTCAGCGGAAGCGAGGCAACCCCCTGGCTTGCATGCCAGTTTACAGTTTTTCTTAGTTAATTTGTTAATTAATTCGGACTGTATATTTTGGACTGTATATTTTGGGACTGTACTATTCTTTTATTCGGGACTGTATATTTATTCGGACCCTCTGCGCGAGGGCGTAATTGTAATAAGTGTGGGTGAGTGTGATGTATGTCTTCCAACCCCATGTCTTTCTTCCCTTTTATTTACCCGCTTATGATGGTTAGATATAGGGCATATTTCAATTAGCATACAGTATGACAGCATGTTTGCATCATTCATCTATCTTGCACGCACCGGGCTCGGCACATCATACAAACTGCATTTGTATTTCAATTCCAAATTGAATACGTGATAGCTGCAGCATTTCATATCCCATGTTTAGAATAGCCGAGCCTGCTATAGTTGCATTATTGCATGCGTTGCATTAGGCAATTCTGTATAATTAGGATCATGCATGATTTCTAATCAGTTTCTTGTTTTGGCTTGGAGTACTCGGTAAGTTTTATGCTTTAGCATCCTTGCATGCGTGTGAGTGCTGCCATGAATAGCATGCTTGCCATGAGGCTGTATGCTTATATGATATAACTGCCTTGAATGCCTGTGGATGGAGGTTGTGTTACTTGAATTGGGATAATTCATCAAGTGTTTGTTTTAAGCCCACTAGATAGTGGCAAAATCATGTTTTCTAAGCCCACCTGAGGGTGGAAAATCCGCGTCTTAGCCTACCTGCGGGTAGCACCATCAAACCATTTTCGAATAAACAAACATGAAATGTTTTGTTCCAATTCAGGCGACCCGGTCTATACTTGTTTGCTGCGAGCATCACATAGTAACCTAGGCTAATAACCGGAATAAGAACTCACAATGTTTTCAAAATCAGATATCATGGTTAGTAGAGGCCGGTCTTTGACCGGGCGGGCGGGGGTGCTCACGAAGTGACCTTCCCCAATCGTACCCAAGTTCCCGAGCCGAGGCAACTTTGGTGATGACGGACACGTGGCCTTTGGCACCGAGTCAGGGTTTCCTAAATTTTCCATTAAAAAAACATTTAGGTGGCGACTCTGTATCTGGCAAAGCAGTCCATGTTTGGCACTTCTTTCAAAAAATCTGTTTTCAAAACGATTTGCCGGATTTGGACTCTTTGGTTCAAGATTAAGAACCGTGACATTTTGAGTCCTTCGAACTGTAGTGACCCAATATCGAACCGTAACGGAGGGGACTCGCACTCCTCGCCCGGGATGCGTTCGGGGACGTCTACAGTTTCTGGCGACTCTGCTGGGGATTTAGAGAACTTGACTCGAACTCATGATATCTGGTTTTGACTACACTTGTGTGTTTCTTTGCATTGCATTTGCATTGGTGCGCCTAAGACACCGTGTTTGCCATCTGCTATTCCTGAGCGGTTTGCCGGAGGCTTGTCTTGTCAAGGCATGTCCATAAGGCTGACCGGTTACGGGCTCTGCCAGTATGGGAACACAAACCCCGGTTTTACCGGGGCACCCTTTTTGACCATTCGACCTAGTGCATATTCGGATCCATAGTGACCATTCCAAACTAGGACAGGTTGCTTACCCGTTTATAGGTTGTTTGAAATCGCTGCGTGCGTAGTGAAACCCTAGTTCCTGACAAAATAGGACAGGGAAACCCTACCCCAACATAGGGGTGTTTTGGCTCTCACTTATCTGTTATGTGCTTTAGAGTGCGTCTCTACAGGAATGCATGTATCAGTCTATGAGTTTGGGCATCAGTCCTGCGGGCATCAGTCAGTATCTGAGAATCAGTTGTCTGCGGATATCGGATTCAGTTTTGGGGAACAGTGATACAGGAACAGTGATCAGTGATTGAGGACAGTGTATTTTTCAGCTTTTCAACTGTGTGTTGTATGCCCAACTGTGTGTTGTGTGTATTTAATTTAAGCTGTTATGCTGCCCGTTTATCTGGTTATTTATTTCCTTTTTGCTTTATTATCTTTTTGCTAGGGCAGTTTTTAGCACGATTGCTTCCAAGCCAGTAGATACTCCCCAAGCACTTTGGACACGAGGTCGCCGACTCAACCGATCCGAGGATCTCGTTGACGGACATCCAGTGTTCCACTCCCTACCCCCAGTTGCCAGAAGAAGGCCAAGGAGGCGCAGTGTGTCAGAGCAGGGATTACCAGGACAGAGGGCTACTTTGACAGTGAACAGCCAGGCTGAGATTTCTGTGTCTGCCATAGAAGTACATTTACTGGGCATTCAGATGGAACAACAGAATACATCAGTGGTAGAGGCGATGATGCGCCAGATGCAAGAGAGCATGAGGCAGATGCAAGAGGATGCCATCCGCCAAGCGGAATTTTCTAAACAACAAGCCGCAGTCATGGCCCAGCAGGCCGAGCTGATCACTAGGCTGCAACAGCAGAATACAGCGTCTGCTTCACATCAGGTTCCTCCTCCACCAGCGGCTCCACTACCCGAGCAGGCACCTACTGGTCAGAACACCTTGCCAAATCCTCCAAATCCTCAGAATACCCTCCCGAATACCCAGAACACCCTACCCAATGTCCAAAATATCCAAGAGGACACCAACCTTCCAACGGGGCTGGCTCCGCCCCCGCTTCTGCCTCAACTGTCCAAGAATCTTACACCCAACCACCCGGACTGTAATAACCCGACCCTCACACATGATTCCTGTTATATTTTCAGCCCTCGATTAGCATTCTTAAATGTTTATTTCAAAAGTCCATGAAAAGTTTGAAGAAACAAGTGAAACTTATGTTTAAGATGACTATCTGTTCTTTAAGGAAATTATCTGTTCCCATTAGAAACATTAAGTTAGAAATTGGAAGCCTTAACAGCTTAATTATCTGAAATTGATAAGATATTTGTAATCAGCATGATTTTTAAGTAATATTAAGTACGTTCGTGAAATTTTAATTTTGGGACGATTAAACGATTCATTTTCGTCTTATTAGCCCTAGTAGAGATATATATTTATGTTGAACTTGGGTTTAAGGCAAAAACACTTAGTTTAAGAGAAGAAGGAGAGAGGGAGACAAGGAAGAAGGAAGAGAGCCTAAGGTCTAAAGTAAGTTTGATTTCTTAGTTTAATTCTCTTCTTAATTTCAAGTTGAAAGACCTTGATGTTGCATGATCTTGTATTGGTATGAAGTTTGGGAATGCTAGAAGATGAATAGGGTGGCCTCATTTCTTATCTAATTCATCTACCTTCTTTAATTTCAAGTTGGGATTATTTTCATGAGCATAAGATTGTTTATCTATATTTTGTGTGTATGTGAAGATAAGAAACTCAAGAAATGGAAGTATGTGAAGTTAGGAGCCATAAAGATGACTTTACATTTTTGAACCTTCATTTTGTCCTAAGTAATTGAGTGAAGAGTAAGGGTTTAATTCACTTTAATTTGGATTACATTATGATGTTATACAAGTTAATTGTGTGTTTTTGAATCAAGGTGTACCATGTAAAAGGTTCAATTTAAGCCCCCTAAGATACCCCAAGAAAACCACCATTTTCAGCAAAATTTCGGACTGAATTGCAGAATCGCCGCACGTGCGGGAGTTGGCCGCACGTGCGGGAGCCCATCGCCGCACGTGCGGGGGTTGTGGCCGCACGTGCGGGAGAAGAGGAAAAATGGAGCTTCTGTTCTGCCTAAAAGGCACGTGCGGGACGCACGTGCGGGACCAACCGCCGCACGTGCGGGAGTCCTAGCCGCACGTGCGGGACATGCAGAAAAAGACGGGTTGCTCCGTTTTACGTGTAGAACCCTCTAATAATGTCGGAATATGTATTTGATGTCTTTTTGATATGTATTAATTCATTCGAAATGAAGCGAAACGAAGTAAAACGAAATGTAATTTGATATGTGATTGAGATAAACTAAAGAGTGAGTTTTCAATGTGTGCAGGACACACTACGAGTGGAACAGGCACGTCATCCCAACACTGTGAGTAGTAGTACTTATGTACATGTTATGCACTTATGTTAATACGTTGAAGCAAGTAAAGCGACTCTATTAATGTATTCGAGCATGTTATATATTGTTGCTACAATTTAAGATATGTGAAAGGCATGAAAAGAAGAAAGACTTTCAAGGGCCTACGTGCCAACATGTTTACAAGGCTTTACGCCACTTTCAAGGGCCTACGTGCCAACATGCTTACAAGGGCTTTACGCCACTTTCAAGGGCCTTTGTGCCAACGTGTTTACATGGGCTTCGTGCCACGGGCTTCGTGCCACTTTCAAAGGCCATGGTGCCAACAACTTTCAAGGGCCATAGTGCCACTCTCGAAGCCATCAAGTTTATGTACAAGATTAAGTTTCAAGCTGTTGTGTGTATGTTGCAGAAGCAAACTAATGTGTTGTTACATTATCTATTTAAGTTAAGTAATGTTTTATTTATGCACTACTATTCACTGAGCTTAGCTCACTCTCAATTTTGTCTGTTTCTGTAGGTCATCCACCAGGCGGTCAATCCTAGCTCAGGACGCCGCTTCTTTTGCTCAACCTTACGTATCCAGGCACTATACCAAGCCACTCATTTTGGTGAACTGTAAAGATATTAGTACTTGTTTAGTGCCACCTAAGGTTGTTGTATATAACTCTCATGTGGTTTTGTTTACGCCCAATCATAGGGCTGGGACTGTAAATGCTTGTGCATGTAATTAATGTTCAAGGCTTCAGCTTTTACTATGTCTGTTGTTGGTAGAATATTACAATGCATGAGATCCTGGCATGATAGAAATCGCTCAATGGTGTTTGTTGTATCTTTTTATATGTTGAGTTATGCTTCCGATAAGGCCCCTTAACTTTATTCTCTAGGTTATATGCCTAGTTACGAGTAGGTCATGCCCAAACTTTTTGGGGCAGGTTTGGGGCGTGACAAGTGGTATCAGAGCACGAGTTGCTATCTCACACACGAAGCCATTGAGCTGTAGGGTGTCTAGAACAGATTTAGGCATCATGCATGACACCCTAAAGGTATAAATCAGTTGATGGCAACAGTAAGAAGTACTCTGATAATACTAACAAGTTTGAATTATGTCTATTGTATCTAATCGACTATTGTGTAGATAATGGTGAGAACAAGGACAGATGAGCCGGAAGATGCTACATCTGCTCGGTTGGATAGGATGGAGAGAATGATTATGGAGATGGCCGAGACTCTACGACAACAACAGCAGCAACAACAGCAGCAACAGCCGCAAGAACAACCTCCACCACCACCAGTACCTCCACCAGTAGCACCAGACCACCAGGCTGAAGACCGGACTATCACTCTTACCAAAGAGTTTAAAAAGATGAAACCGCCAGTTTTCAAGGGAGGAATAGAGCCGATGAAAGCGGAGGCCTGGGTGTTGGGCATAGAGAAATTATTTGAAGTTTTCCCTTGCACCGAAGCTCAAAAAGTGCAATTGGCTGCCTTTACCCTAGAAGATGAAGCACGTAGGTGGTGGATGCTCACGAGGACGACCCATCCAGGGCTAACTTGGGACAGATTTCTGGAGCTGTTTTATGATAAATATTTTCCTCAAAGTATGCGAGATAAAAAGGTGACTGAATTTGAAACTCTCAGACAAGGGAACAAGACTATTGCTGAATATGAGGCCCAATTTGCGGAGCTAGCTCGGTTTGCGCCGCACATGGTGGACACGGATTACAAAAAGGCGCGGAAATTCGAAGGGGGATTACGCGGAGCAATTCTGGATCGTGTCAATATGTTAAAGTTGCCTACTTATGTAGAGGTTTTGGAGAGGGCTGTTATAGCTGAGGGAAATCTTGCTGCTCAGAACCGGGTTGCCGAGTGGAAAGGAAAAAGGCAAAATAATCAATGGTCAAAGGGAGTGATTACTCCACCAAACAAGAAACAAAATTCAGGGGCGTCAAACATTTCTGCTCCTAATCAGGGTACGATCCCTACTTGTTCGGAATGTGGGAAGAGACATCGTGGGGTATGCCAATGGAAGTCTGGAGCTTGTTATCACTGTGGCAAAACGGGTCATTTGATCAAGGACTGCCCCCAAAGGACTCAACGAAATGGCAACAGGGCTGCTACTAGTTCAGCGGGGTCTACACCAGTTACGAACACCAAGACACCGGTCAAACCTAACAACAGTAAAGACACAGCGAGACAAGGCAGGGTGTTTGCATTGGTTCCGGGAGATGTGCAGAATGCAGCAACAGTGGTGTCAGGTACATTTATGGTTTATGGTCATTCTGCTTCTGTCTTATTTGATTCCGGATCTACTCATTCCTATGTGTCGAAATTGTTTGCACCAAACTTAGATAAATCTGAAGAAAATTTGTCTTATATGTTGTGTGTGTCTTCACCTTTGGGAAACTCTATGTTTTGTACTTCAGTTTACCTTAATTGTGAACTTGAACTTGGGGATATTCGGATGTATGCCAATCTGTTACCACTCGACATGACCTATTTTGATATCATTCTGGGAATGGATTGGTTAGGCGAGAATGGTGCAACTATCGATTGTTTGACTAAACAGATCAATTTCCACCCTCCGGGCCAACCAGAGTCTATGGTGCAGGGACAGGAAGTGACTTCTCCACCGTACTTAATTTCTGCGGTAAAGGCGTGTAAATTAATTCAGAAAGGGTGTCAGGGATATTTATGCAGTATCTTGGAGGGGCAAGGGATGAATGGGGATATCGACAGAGTTTCAGTGGTTTGTGAATTTCCGGATGTCTTTCCTGAAGAATTACCAGGGCAGTTGATAGACCGTGAAATTGAGTTTACCATTGATGTCACACCGGGAACTCAACCCATTTCGAAGACCCCGTATAGAATGTCGCCAGTTGAAATGAAGGAATTAAAAATGCAGTTGCAAGACTTATTAGACAAGGGATTCATCCGTCCAAGTGTATCTCCGTGGGGTGCGCCGGTTTTGTTTGTTAAGAAGAAGGATGGAACACTCCGACTTTGTATTGATTACAGAGAACTGAATAAAGTCACCATTAAGAACAAGTACCCGTTACCAAGGATCGATGATCTATTTGATCAGCTTCAGGGAGCACAAGTCTTTTCCAAGATTGATCTACGGTCTGGGTACCATCAACTAAAAGTTCGAGCTGAGGATGTTGAGAAGACAGCTTTTCGAACCCGGTACGGTCATTATGAGTTTTTGGTTATGCCCTTCGGAGTCACCAACGCGCCAGCAGCTTTTATGGATCTTATGAATCGTGTTTTCAAGCCCTATTTGGATGACTTTGTGGTGGTCTTTATCGACGACATACTCATCTATTCAAAGGATGCAGAAGCTCATGAGACTCACCTTCGTTTGATCCTTCAAACCCTCCGGGAAAGGAAACTGTATGCAAAACTGAAGAAATGTGAATTTTGGCTTCTCGAGGTGGCATTTTTGGGCCATATCATTACAAAGGAAGGAGTTTCCGTTGACCCACACAAGATTGAAGCAATCATAAATTGGCCAACTCCTACTAACGTGACTGAGGTACGTAGTTTTATGGGGTTAGCGGGCTATTATCGGAGATTTGTTCAAGACTTTTCTAAAATTGCTGTGCCACTTACACAATTGACGCGAAAGGGAGTTGCCTTCGAATGGTCAGAGGAGCGAGAATCTGCTTTTCAGGAATTGAAGACAAGATTGACAACAGCACCAGTTTTGGCCTTACCATCCGGTACAGAGGGATTTGTAATTTACAGTGATGCTTCACAAAGGGCTAGGATGTGTGCTAATGCAAAATGGAAGAGTCATCGCTTATGCTTCACGGCAGTTGAAACCCCACGAGCAGAATTATCCCACGCATGACCTTGAGCTGGCAGCCGTAGTTTTTGCTCTGAAGATATGGAGGCACTATTTGTATGGCACTACTTGCGAAGTATATACGGATCATAAGAGTCTTAAATACCTGTTTACTCAAAAAGAGTTAAATATGCGGCAACGACGATGGTTGGAACTTCTCAAGGACTATGACCTCCAGATCCATTACCATCCTGGTAAAGCCAACACAGTTGCGGACGCGCTCAGTCGAAAAAGTATGGGGACTTTGGCAAATTTACTTACAGGGCAAAAGGAATTAGGAATTGAGTTGGAGAAGATGGAAATAGACTTGGTGCTACATGAACAGAAAGCTTTAATGGCAGCAGTGATGGCCCAACCAACCTTACTTGAGGAAATTAAATTGCATCAGGTAGAAGATAAAGCTTTAAAGAAGATATGTGATGAGTTGGGAATGAAATTAAAACCGGGATTTAGTTTGATAGATTCAGTGCTCAAATTTCAAAACCGGATATGTGTCCCCAGTGTGCTAAATATTAAACAAAGGTTGATGGAAGATGCACATACCTCAAGATTCTCAATGCATCCAGGGAGTACCAAAATGTATCGAGATTTGAAGCAGAATTTCTGGTGGCCATGCATGAAGAAGGAGATCGCAGAATTTGTCTCTAAATGTTTGCAATGTCAGCAAGTAAAGGCGGAGCATCAGCGACCAGCAGGATTGTTACAGCCCCTTCCCATTCCGGAGTGGAAATGGGAGCATTTGACCATGGATTTTGTTGTGGGGTTACCCCGGACTCCCCGGGGCATGAATTCGATATGGGTCATTGTTGATCGATTAACTAAGTCCGCTCATTTCCTCCCAGTGAAGACCCAATATAATGCAGATAAATTGGCGGAACTTTATGTGAATGAAATTGTGAGACTTCATGGCATTCCGGTTTCAATTGTGTCAGATAGGGATCCTAAGTTTGTTTCAAGATTTTGGCAAAGTTTACAAGAAGCAATGGGTACGACATTAAAGTTTAGCACGGCTTTCCATCCACAGACCGACGGTCAATCTGAGAGAACGATCCAAACCCTGGAAGATCTACTCCGAATGTGTGTACTGAATTTTCAAGGAAGTTGGGAAACTCACCTACCGTTGATAGAATTTACGTATAACAATAGCTATCACTCGAGTATAGACATGGCACCCTATGAAGCTTTGTACGGCAGACCATGTCGTTCTCCCGTGTGTTGGGCTGAAGTTGGGGATAAGTCCTTGCTAGGACCTGAAATTGTTCAGCTGACAACTGAAAAAGTTCAAGTTATTCGAGAAAGGTTGAAAACAGCTCAAAGTAGACAGAAGAGTTATGCGGATAACCGACGAAGGGATTTGGAATTTGACGTTGATAGCCATGTTTTTGTGAAGGTCACTCCAATGAAAGGACACCCAAGATTCGGAAAGAAGGGTAAGTTGACACCCCGATATATCGGTCCCTTTCAGATTCTGGAGAGAGTGGGTCCAGTAGCTTATCGAGTTGCCCTCCCGCCACATATGAGTCAAATACATAATGTGTTTCATGTCTCTATGCTTCGGAGATACCTTCCGGATCCGTCACATGTTATTGATTATCATCAGATTGAGTTGGATGACAAGTTGATTTACGAGGAAAAGCCAATTCGCATTTTAGACCGACAAGTAAAACAGTTACGAAACCGAGAAATTTCAATGGTAAAAGTTGAGTGGCAAGAACATTACGGAACCGACGCAACATGGGAAAGAGAGGAAGAAATGCAACGCCAATTCCCACATCTATTTCAATCCTAAGGTAAAACAAGTTTGGAGGACCAAACTTCTTAAGGGGGGAGAGTGTAATAACCCGACCCTCACACATGATTCCTGTTATATTTTCAGCCCTCGATTAGCATTCTTAAATGTTTATTTCAAAAGTCCATGAAAAGTTTGAAGAAACAAGTGAAACTTATGTTTAAGATGACTATCTGTTCTTTAAGGAAATTATCTGTTCCCATTAGAAACATTAAGTTAGAAATTGGAAGCCTTAACAGCTTAATTACCTGAAATTGATAAGATATTCGTGGTCAGCATAATTTTTAGATAATTTTAAGCACGTTCGTGAAATTTTAATTTTGGGACGATTAAACGATTCATTTTCGTCTTATTAGCCCTAGTAGAGATATATATCTATGTTGATCTTGGGTTTAAGGCAAAAACACTTAGTTTAAGAGAAGAAGGAAAGAGGGAGACAAGGAAGAAGTAAGAGAGCCTAAGGTCTAAAGTAAGTTTGATTTCTTAGTTTAATTCTCTTCTTAATTTCAAGTTGAAATACCTTGATGTTGCATGATCTTGTATTGTTATGAAGTTTTGGGAGTGCTAGAAGATGAATAATGGATAGAGTGGCCTCATTTCTTATCTAATTCATCTATCTTCTTCAATTTCAAGTTGTGATTATTTTTATGAGCATAAGATTGTTTATCTATATTTTGTGTATATGTGAAGATAAGAAACTCAAGAAATGGAAGTATGTGAAGTTATTGTTGAACTTTCATTTTGTCCTAATTAATTGAGGGAAGAGTAAGGGTTTAATTCACTTCAATTTGGATTACATTATGATGTTATACAAGTTAATTATGTGCTTTTGAATCAAGATGTACCATGTAAAAGGTTCAATTTAAGCCCTCTAAGACACCCCAAGAAAACCACCATTTTCAGCAAAATTTCGGACTGAATTGCAGAATCGCCGCACGTGCGGGAGTCATGGCCGCACGTGCGGGAGCCCATCGCCGCACGTGCGGGGGTTGTGGCCGCACGTGCGGGAGAAGAGGAAAAATGGAGCTTCTGTTCTGCCTAAAAGGCACGTGCGGGACGCACGTGCGGGACTAACCGCCGCACGTGCGGGAGTCCTAGCCGCACGTGCGGCACGTGTAGAAAAAGACGGGTTGCTCCGTTTTACGTGTAGAACCCTCTAATACTGTCGGAATATGTATTTGATGTCTTTTTGATATGTATTAATTCATTCGAAATGAAGCGAAACGAAGTGAAACGAAATGTAATTTGATATGTGATTGAGATAAACTAAAGAGTGAGTTTTCAATGTGTGCAGGACACACTACGAGTGGAACAGGCACGTCATCCCAACACTGTGAGTAGTAGTACTTATGTACATGTT
The DNA here is from genome assembly GCA_030407325.1 of Camellia japonica. Lineage (NCBI taxonomy): Eukaryota > Viridiplantae > Streptophyta > Magnoliopsida > Ericales > Theaceae > Camellia > Camellia japonica. The sequence continues at coordinate 8,945 of JAPPVO010001205.1, read as the reverse complement.
ATGCACTTATGTTAATACGTTGAAGCAAGTAAAGCGACTCTATTAATGTATTCGAGCATGTTATATATTGTTGCTACAATTTAAGATATGTGAAAGGCATGAAAAGAAGAAAGACTTTCAAGGGCCTACGTGCCAACATGTTTACAAGGGCTTTACGCCACTTTCAAGGGCCTACGTGCCAACATGTTTACAAGGGCTTTACGCCACTTTCAAGGGCCTTTGTGCCAACGTGTTTCCATGGGCTTCGTGCCACGGGCTTCGTGCCACTTTCAAGGCCATGGTGCCACAACTTTCAAGGGCCATAGCCACTCTCAAAGCCATCAAGTTTATGTACAAGATTAAGTTTCAAGCTGTGTGTGTATGTTGCAGAAGCAGACTAATGTGTTGTTACATTATCTATTTAAGTTAAGTAATGTTTATTTATGCACTACTATTCACTGAGCTTAGCTCACTCTCAATTTTGTCTGTTTCTGTAGGTCATCCACCAGGCGGTCAATCCTAGCTCAGGACGCCGCTTCTTTTGCTCAACCTTACGTATCCAGGCACTATACCAAGCCACTCATTTTGGTGAACTGTAAAGATATTAGTACTTGTTTAGTGCCACCACCTAAGGTTGTTGTATATAACTCTCATGTGGTTTTGTTTACGCCCAATCATAGGGCTGGGACTGTAAATGCTTGTGCATGTAATTAATGTTCAAGGCTTCAGCTTTTACTATGTCTGTTGTTGGTAAATATTACAATGCATGAGATCCTGGCATGATAGAAATCGCTCAATGGTGTTTGTTGTATCTTTTTATTTGTTGAGTTATGCTTCCGATAAGGCCCCTTAACTTTATTCTCTAGGTTATATGCCTAGTTACGAGTAGGTCATGCCCAACTTTTTGGGCAGGTTTGGGGCGTGACACGGACTCTCCATTTGAGTTCGAGGTAGATCATACAGCTCTGAAGCTGAGTAAGTTGGAGAAGCTTTTCAAGAAATCGCAGGGGGTGAAGGCCATCCCAGACATCGAAGATGGGTACACTGATGTGGCTGTAACATTGCCAGACAGATTCAAGATGCCACAGATTGACCGTTTTGATGGGTCCGGAGATCCCATGGTCCATCTTCGGCTGTTTTCAGACATCTTGAGGCCAATGGGCTTAACCCGACCACAAAAGCTTTCCTTGTTTGGCCGAACTTTGTCGGGTGTGGCAGCCATTTGGTATGCAAAGTTAGAAGATGATGTGAAGAGAAATTGGGATGAGATGGCTGAGGCCTTCGTTGCGCAGTACTCGTACAATACACAGATCGAGATTACAACCCGTGATCTCGAAACGACGAGACAAGAACCCAAGGAGTCTTTCTCCGATTTTGTAACTCGGTGGAGAGCAAAGGCGTCGATGATGACCTTGAGGCCTACAGACAAAGATCAAATTCGGATGATTGTGCGCAATCTCCAACCGAAGTTAATGCAGAAGATGATTGTACTCCCCTTTTCAACTTTCTTAGATTTACACGAGATGGGGGTACAGATCGAGGATGCAATGAAACAAGGTCTGATAGACCAAGACCGGGAGCAGCCCCGAAGGACATTCAACCGCAATAACAACGCAGGCCCGAGTGGCGCTGCAAATACAAGGACTTCTGAGGTCGGTATGGTCACCACCACTCCCCCTTCCCAACCAAGGCCCGCAGCGGCCACACCCTTTTCCAGTACCTCCGGGAGCAGTAACCAAGCCTCGAGGTTTCAGCCCAGAGGTCAAAGAACCTTCACTCCACTATACATGCCTTTGTCCAAGGCTCTCGGGGTGTTAATCAAGAAGAAGCATCTGACACCTTTAGAGTCGAGGCCACTGCCAAATCCACTCCCTCCCTCTCATGACCCAGCAAAGTACTGTGCGTACCACCAACAGCACGGTCATGACACCGACCGTTGCTATAGATTGCGTCATGAGATCCAAGATCTTATCGACAAGCAGGTGATCGCGCCTCCCGAAAAACCCAACGTCACAACAAATCCTCTCCCACCACACAACCAAGCCCCTCCTCCCAAAAGAGTCAACCTCATCCAAACTGGGGTCGTGTCCTACGATCCTAGTATCTATATTACTCCCTCTCACTTACCCAAGCCGGAGGTGATCCTTCCTGATTGCACTAACTTGTGCATGTTGGACACTTTCACAACCCAATCTAAGCCAGTGGTGGTGACCACCGGAGATGGAACGGGGCAGGTTTCAGAGGACATCAAAATTGTTGAGTCTGGGATGGAACAGCCTGGGAATCTTGCTGGAGGAGCCTATGATCCAAGCGAATACATCTTATCAGTGGGCCAGTCTAAGCTGAGTGTGGGGCTGCCAGAAAAAGCTGAGCTGTGCATGATTCGGGGGGACAGACTGGAACAAGGGGCAGATGAGCTGACAACAGTGGAAGAGGACTTTGCCAACTTCCAGTTCTTCGACGACCAAGAATCAGGGGATGCTGCAATCAACTGGTTCGACTATGGGGAGTTGGCAGAAGTTGTCGGGTGGTTAGATGATCAGCCGGACGTTGCAGAATTTCAAACAGAACAGGGCCCGGCAGGGGCAAGAGTATCAATGATGGCCGGAAGGGCCGAGGGTCAGAATCCACCGCCGCGGAGAGCGCCGGCGTTAAGAATTCCGCTCAGAATTTGGGGATCGTAAATACAGGAATATTGAACAACCAGCTGTACTGACGCAGTTGGAACAACAAAGGTTTGACGATTCCGAGAGAATTAGAAAGCTAAGGCCATGTGGGGGTCGAAAGTGCTGTGTGCACAGGAACAGAAAATGCTGTGGGCATAAAGACTGAAGGTGCTGCGAGCACGATCATACCGGAGCCGGACAGGTGTCTGTCGGCTGCCGACGGAATGTGGTGGGAAGACGATGACTTATGTCTTGCCCACACAGACGAAGATTGGGCAGGTGCTCAACCAGATGATACCTGGTATATTGACGAGATCGCTCATATGACCAGAAGTGGGCGGTATTTCAAGCCCCAGCACCTTGACCAACCTGAGGCATCTGGGAAAGATAAAGAAGTTGAGAAACAGAGAGAGAAACAGATTGAAGAAGAAGCTGTGCTCAAGCAATTGAAGAAGATACAAGCAGACATCTCCATCTGGGGACTGCTTATGGCATCAGGGGTGCACAGACAGGCCGTCCTATCTGCCATGGACAAGGCCAAACTCTCCATCGAAACTACACCAGAACAGCTGGTTGGGCTGGTTTTTCCGGGAGGAGGTTCCTCGGCATTAACCTTTTCAGACAAGGAGTTACCGCCTGAGGGCACAAACCATAACAAACCTCTCTACGTCTCCGTGGAGTGTAGAGATAAATGGATACCGATAGTACTTGTTGATACCGGGTCCGCCATCAATGTCTGCCCAGTCAGAACAGCATATGCAGTTGGGTTGAAGCCTGCGGACTTCACACCACAACTCAGGTGATCAAAGCTTACGATAATACGAGTAGGGAAGTGATGGGGATTGTCAAGATTCAAACCAAGGTTGGTCCAGGACAACACGACATCGAATTTCATGTCTTGGACATTCCCGCAACCTTCAACCTACTCTTGGGGCGGCCGTGGCTGCACTAAGTAAAGGCAGTCTCTTCTACTCTACATCAGATGGTGAAATACCCCTATGGAAAGGGAGTAGCCACTGTGTTCGGGAACTCATCAATCCATCCGCCTCCGGAGGTATCTACGCCGGTCCTAGAAATCGAGCATGGCACAGAAGATGTATTCTTATCAGGATTTACTTTGGCTGAGGCCCGGGTAGTACAGAATATTATGGCTGTGAATGAAGGTGTGTACGTTAGTGCTCAATCCGTCTACCTCATGAACAAGCTACAACATATTCCCGGGATGGGATTAGGAAGGAGCGGCAGGAAAGGAGTCGCTACGTTGGCCGAAGTGCCGCACAATCCGCATATCTTTGGACTGGGTTATCTGCCCACCAAAGAGGACTGGGTGAGGAAAGGAAAGGAAATGGCCGGCAGAGCCAGAGCGAAGCAGGCTGGGAAGCCTTTTGACCTAATCCACAGGCCCATTCAGGGTACCCTGAACGGACGCTTTGTCCGGGAGGGGGAAGATTTTCCATTTTGCGGCTTCCCAGAGCCATGGTTAAACACGGAGAAGAAGCGCGTACCAGGTTTCGAAATCTTCTTCGACCTGCAACTATCCGGGGATGACGTTGCCACAGAGCAGACAGACCCAACAACTGAGGTTGAGCAGAATAAGGCATGTGGATCCTGAGGGCACAGAATTTGAAATGGGGGTAGCACTGGCATGTTCTCTCTGATCCTCCGATCGACCAAGAGTGCTTGGGGGATAACTTTGTGGTTTCCATGATTGGGGACGAACGGCTGCGAGCCGACCAGCAGCTATCTTGGATGCATCAATCGCACCCTCTCTCACTTGGCAGTACGAGGAGGGATTTTTGTCCAGCAGCACCGGGTCAGGTAGTGAGCCGGAATCTGATTCCACCGAGTCTTGTGAGTCGGAATCAAGTTCCAGCTCGACTGAGTCTGAGTCTGGTACTCCTGGGGATGTTAACCCGGATGCCACAGTCCTGTCTAGGTCGTCTTTTTCCTTTTCTTTTGAGTCTGTTGTAACAGAAGAATTGGACGATTTGGATGTACTTAATGAGAATGAGGTGAATGTGGTTTCCGAGTATTTCTCTGTGCCCTTGATTTATTGCATTAATTCAGACTTTCAAAACTTTGATGAAAACGACGAGGACGAAGTTCCTCCGGTTTTACAACGTTTGATTGAGTAAGAGCAAGAGAGATTTGTTAAGCCATTAATGGATGAAATACTACCGTGAACATTGGTACTGAGGAGGACCCGGCGCTGGTCCAGATCGGGTCCACGTTGTCTTCGGAGGAACGCGAGCACTTAGTCGCTTTATTAAAAGATTTCAAAGATGTTTTCGCGTAGTCTTACGAAGACATGCCTGGAATCGATCCTGAGATTGTACAGCATCGAATCCCCCTTGACCCCGAGGCCCGACCTGTCAAGCAGAAACTCAGAAGGATCCGCCCGGATTGGGCTCTCAAGATTAAGGAAGAGGTCACCAAACAAATCGACGCAGGCTTCCTGCTGGTATCTGAGTACCCGACTTGGTTGCCCAACATTGTTCCGGTGCCGAAGAAAGATGGCAGGATCCGGGTGTGTGTAGACTTCAGGGATTTGAACAGAGCTAGTCCGAAGGACGATTTTCCCCTACCGCACATCGATGAGTTGGTAGACTTCACAACAGGGCATGCATTGCTCTCATTCATGGATGGCTTCTCAGGATACAACCAGATAGTGATGGCACCAGAAGACCGGGAAGACTGCATTCACCACCCCGTGGGGGACATACTGCTACCGGGTAATGCCGTTTGGGTTGAAGAACGCTGGAGCTACTTATCAACGGGCCGCGACCACAATACTACATGATATGATCCAAAAGAGGTTGAGGTGTATGTGGACGACATGATTGTCAAGTCCAAAGGAAAGAGAGGGCCACTACACCGCCTTGCATAAGTTTTTCCAAAGGATCAGGGAATTCCGGTTGCGGCTAAACCCTCAGAAATGTACATTCGGTGTTACAGCGGGAAAAATGCTGGGGTTTCTGATTACACAAAGAGGCATCGAGGTCGACCTTCCAAAATCAAGGCCATCTTAGAAATGCCACCACCAAGGACTGAAAAGGAGGTGCGAGGCTTTCTAGGTAAAGTGCAATTCATAAGACGGTTTATCTCAAAATTAACCTTGACTTGTGAACCACTTTTTGTCTCCTGAAGAAAGGAAAGAAGTTCAATGGGACGGCCGATGTCAAGCTGCATTTGAACAGATCAAAGAATATTTACAGAACCCACCCGTTTTATCACCGCCAGAACCGGGGAAACCGTTGATTTTGTATTTGTCAGTAACTGAAACTACAATGGGCTGCATGCTTGCACAAGAATCAGAAGACAAGGTGGAGAAGGCCATCTACTATCTCAACAAGAAGATGCTGGAGTATGAGACCCGATATACACCGCTGGAAAAGGCTTGCTTAGCTTTGGTATGGGTTACCAGGAAGCTGCGGCACTACCTGTTAGCTACTCCGTATAATGTTGGTTTCCGCGACTTGATCCCATCAATATCTCTTCGAGAAACCAGCACTTACGGGTAGGCTAGCTCGTTGGTTGCTGTTGCTCTCCGAATTTGATCTCACGTACGTGACACGCAAGTCAGTGAAAGGAAGAGCAGTGGCAGAGTTCCTTGCCGACCACCCGGTTGAGGGGGATGAAGCAGTTGAGTACTTGTTCCCGGATGAATCAATTCTGCACATCGACGATGAAACTTGGACGATGTACTTTGACGGAGCGTCAAATCAACACGGGTATGGGATAGGAGTGTTGCTGATAGCACCCGACAATTCCCGTATCCCTCTCGCCTTCAAACTCCGGTTCAAAGTCTCGAACAACGAAGCAGAATACGAGGCGTGCATCGCTGGTCTAGAAGCAGCCCTAGAACTAGGGTCAAGACGGCTGGACGTCATTGGGGATTCGAACCTTGTTGTGTCTCAAGCTAAAGGAGACTGGGAAGTAAAAGAGGAAAAGATGATGATGTATCACCAAACCCTGGATTTGCTGATTCCTCGGTTTGAGAAGCTAAGTTTTACTCATCTACTAAGAGAGAACAACAGGTTCGCAGATTCTTTAGCAACTCTATCATCTATGATAGACATCCCGTGTGGAGTCCGGATGCGTCCAGTCATCATCGACCAGAAATTCGCACCTGCCTATGAGTCGATTGCAGCCATAGATGAAGTTCAGGACGAACACCCCTGGTATTATGACATCTGGAACTTCTTGGAGAAAGAACATACCCGCCAGGGTAAATGCCAAAGATAAAAGGGCAATCAAAAGAATGGCAGTTCAGTTCATCATCTGCGGGGGTAAACTGTATAAACGAGGTCATCTGGGAATGCATAAACTGTGCGTTGATGCCGAAGAGTCAAAGCGTCTGATAGAAGCATCCACGGGGGAGAATGTGGTGTGCACACATGAATGGGGTAATGTTGCACGAAAGATCCTTAGACAAGGTTATTACTGGTCCACCATGGAGGAGGATTGTATCGGTTTCGTCCGGCGATGTCACAAATGTCAGATTCATGCAAATCGTATGAACATCCGCCAACAAAGCTGTACAACATGACTTCGCCATGGCCATTTTCAGTCTGGGGAATTGATGTAATCGGAGCTGTACCAAAGGGGTCGAATGGGCATGAGTTCATCTTGGTAGCGATAGATTATTTCACAAAGTGGGTTGAGGCCCAATCTTATGCGCTGTTGAAGGCTTCTCACGTCGCAAAATTTATCAGAAAACAACATCATCTGTCGCTACGGGTCCAAACGAAATAATTTCAGACAATGGTTCCCACTTCAAGAAGGAGGTGATTGATTTGTTGGAGAAATACAATGTGGCTTTTCATAAGTCATCCACCTATCGGCCGCAAACCAACGGAGCGTTGAGGCCGCCAACAAGAATATCAAGCGCATTACTACAGAAGATGGTGGAAACCTATCGGGACTGGCCAGATAAACTGCCATTTGCTCTGTGGGGCTACAGGACTTCAATCAGAACTTCTACTTGGGGCGACTCCGTATTCATTGGTTTATGGGATGGAGGCCGTTCTAACCTATTGAGATTGAGGTTCCGTCATTACGAGTCTTGGCCGAGTGTCAAATAGCTGAGCAGACTGGCAACAAGCAGATTTGAGGAACTCATGCTTTTTCGATGAAAGAAGGTTGAAAGCACTGTACCACGTCCAAAGTTATACAACGTAGAATCGCCCGGGCTTTTAACAAGAAGGTTAAGTCCAGGAATTTGAAAGAAGGAGATTTGGTGCTCAAAGACAACCGAGCTCCCATCCACGACCCAAGGGGCAAGTTCAGACCTAAATTGGACTGGTCCCTACATCATCAAGTCAATCTGGTCTGGTGGAGCTGTGGTTCTGATGGATCTAGATGGCTTAGAGTTTTCCCAACCGATCAACATGGACAAGTTGAAGAAATACTACCCTTGAGGCTCGCTAGGCCGAAAACCCGAAAGGGCGACCTAGGCAAAACTCAGAGCACAGAAAATTTGAAATTATAAAAACTGAGCTCGCGAAGGTTGAAAACCCGCAAAGGGCGGCCTTGGCAAAAGTTAGAGCGCAAAAGGAGAGTGAAAATACCCGAGCGAACCTAAGCCTGAACTACGTAAGGCTTGATTCCCATCTTTGGGATACGTAGCAACTTCGTTTTGAAGTTCAGCCGCAATCTTTTCCCCGATCAACTTTGTCCATTTGATCATCCCAGTCATCTCTATTCATCAGCATTTATCGTGATCTCCGGTATAGTGCTATTCAGACTAGGGGCAACTTTCCGTTGCAATGAAGTGCTGCGGTACCTTTCAAACATAGGGGCAACTTTCCAGTTGCTAGGATCCGGGGTTGTGCATCTAGTGACAATCTCAGGCGTGTCCAGTTCTGATCCATATCGAAAATAGTTTTGAAAAGTTTTAATAAAAGTTTTACTTGCTCAAATTAATCTTTTTACAACTAAGACCATTTTTGGGACCAAAGAGCGAGAATTTTCAGTACTACACAACCTTCAATTTCATTGATTTCAAAACAGAGTTCTCTTGCTCTTACATACAATTGAAGTTGTTTTTTATTACACTCATGAAGAAAACTTGAAAGTACTAATAAAGCAATAAATCTGGGGCATAGTCAAGTCAGGTGTCCCTGCGCCCCCTGCCAGAGCTAGTTGAAGCCTCTGATGCCAACCTAGGCCCAACCTGTGCTTCTTCGTTGAGCCAATCCCAGCACTCTCAGACAAAGTGCAACCTGAAAATGGGAGCAGGGGCCAGAAGTTCTCTAAGTTCTCCATGCTAGCGGCCTGCCGAGCCAGCTGTGCACCTCG
>JAPPVO010001204.1:0-26903 GCA_030407325.1 Camellia japonica | reverse complement strand
GGTAATGTTGGCTATATATTTTGTATAAGCCAATTACAATTCAACGCGTGGCAGAATAATGGTAATACGGGAAGACTATTCAAGTCTTCGATCATGATCGTACACGTGGTAGTTAGTATTGGTTCTTACAAGATTTGCGTAGCACTGGATCAGCAAAGAGATGCAAAGTGATATGGCTTCAATGGTTACTCACATTCAAATTCAAAATCAGGAGGGAAGCCTAACTGCAGGTGATGGCATAGTGGAGCTGATTATGAGGCAACATGATCAGCGATCATGGAGGAACGATTCGACGGTTAGAAATACAGTTCGATGGTCATCCTTGAGAAGTATAAATAGTAGATAAGGCCCCAGAAAAACCCCTAGACTCAGATCAAGAAAACCAGTTTTATTCTACTTTATTTCTTTTCCAGTTTTTACATTTCTTGTTCTTTACATTTTTGTACTTCAAATTCCTGCACTGCATTTCGTTCATAGGAGTAGTTTCAAGTAGATTGTTGCTGTAAACCTCTACGAGGCTGAATTAGATCATTGTAAGTCTTTCGTTTCACTTAATGAAATACTACAATTGTTCTTCAATTAATCATTATCAGTTTATTCCTCCTAAGCAAAGCCACTAGTAAAAGTCCTCTTCATTGAGGCTGAAAGAACTAAAACACAATTGTCTGATAATTGGTTGGCAATTAAATTTCTGTAAGGACTGATTGATCCTTGCTGGCACGCTCACAATTACAAAACTAACCTTTGAAAGCCAAAAAAGCCAACAAATATAGAATACCTTTATAGCTGCCCGGCCAGGGTTGGCCAGAAAACCCTTCTGACATGAGAATGAGTGGTCGAAGAAGATGAGGGGCTCTCTTTAGGTGTAAAGAGAGGAAAAGAAAGAATGTATCTCGTTATGTTTTAATGAGTTTAGTTGTTATGAGATGAGATTGGATACTTTCAAAGTGAAGAGTGAGGCTTATGTAGAAGAGTTTGCTTGTTGCCCAAGATGGTTTCATGGAGCTTTGGTGCTTCAAGGCTTCCCTTAACATTGCTTAAGGTGGGGGATCTCAAGGTAGTTGACAATGGATACATGTGTTCATTACAACCATGCATATAACATATCACATTCACTGTGCTAACTGTTTTTGTGATTCTAGGGGGAGGAGACCAACTGAGATGGTAGCCTGCACATACATGTGTTTGTAGTTTCCGTATTTCTCTAAGAGGTTCCTCAACTCGGTACCATTGTGCCTCGACTCGGCCTTTCGTAAGACTGATGGTAGAGATGGGCCGGCCCATTTGAATTATAGCGATCCCAGTTTTGACCTGACCTTTGTTATATTTTGGACTCAGGTTTCATGGTTTAATATTGTTATCCATGTCTTGTTTTCCCTCATTTGTCTTTGGGTTTGAGTATTGGAATGTCTTGGGCATGTTCAGAGCAGGTTAGTTGCTAGTTGTTCAAGTTGTTGTTGTCCAGAAAATTGCTTCTTCGCTCGAGTGAGGCTTCTTGCGCTAGAGCGATGTTTCTTGTGCTCGAGCAAGATTTGAGAGTTCTCAGTATTTTTTTCCAAACGCAGAATTTCTGGAAATGTGAAGTTCTTTGCTTGAGCAAGTCTTTTTGCGCTCGAGCGAGGGTGTGCGTCTGTAAAATACCTGAAGGTATGTATTCTGCGCTCGAGCGACGCTTCTTGCGCTTGAGCGAGGTCATTTATTGTGTTTGGTCGCTCGAGTGACAACTTTTCACTCGAGCGAGCCTCGCATATATCAGTTCGCAGCAGAGCAGTTTTACATCACTTTTTTATTTTTTTTTCACTCAAAACCCTAAATCGGCTCCTCCTTTCTCTAAAATACTCTCTCTCTCTCTCTACAAATACCCTAGGACCTAAGGGTCTTTCTACCCTACTCCCTTTGATAAAGAGTTGGAGCATCTCAAGGGCTTCCATTTGATCCAAGTAAAATCGAGTTTGGGCATTTTTTAAGTTCTTCCATTTCTCTTTTGGGCTTCTACTCTTGAGGTAGGGATATTCTACACTTTGTTATGATCTTTAACCTAGTTATTTGTTGTTATATATAAATGATGAGTTTTGGGTGTGATTTGGGTAAAGTTAGGGTTTGGACTCAAATTGAAAGAGGGGTTTCTATGTTGGGTTCTATAAATGGAGTTAGGGCTTTGAATATGAGGTTACCTTGGGTTAAAATGGTGAAATTTGGCCTTGGAGTTGATATTTGAAAAATGGGGAGATTTGCCCTAATTTGTGTTAAATGATTATTTTGTATAAATAATAGAATTGTTTTGAAAAATATAAAATTGGGAGGATGTATGAATGAATGGTGTAGTTGGATTTGTTAAATCACTCACCTATGGAAATTTGATAAAATATCTGTTATATAGATTTTATATCTGTTTAGAAATATATGTTTTGGGCTATCAATGGAGGATAGCTATGATTGTTATAGAAATTGCATGAGGATTGGGTGAATTGAAAATAATCATTTGAATTATGTCATTGAATATGACGGTATGATTAAATCATTGAATATGTGTTGTGAATAGTCATTGTATATGACGATGTGTTGGATACATTGTATATGTATAATTGTTTAAGAGGAGAAAGGGGATGTACTCCATTGTTTGGGAGGAAATAGGAGATGGACTCCATTTAAAATTAAGTTGGCCGGAGTGTCCAGGGTGAAAGTCTCGAAATCTTGTATATATATGGGTGCCGATTCCCTCGGATGAAAATTCCGTAAAATGGTATGTTGAAGTCTTCTGAATAACAGATGTTATTGAGTTGTGAATCAATGAGTTGTAGTCTCATTTGGGTTGTTTATATAACAATGAACTAGACTCATGAATTGACTTAAAATGAATGGATTGAGATGTGAATATCAATATTGAATGGTCATGGAAAGATATAAGTTGGTTATGTATATTGAGCATTTATCTGATACTTATATCTTAGTTAAACCTCATTTATTGTGTTAGTTTATCTCTACTGGACTTTGGCTCACCCTACTTGGTAAACCATTTTCAGGTACAAGTTATATGCTTCCTCCAAGAATGTAGCTTGGGAGGACTTAGGAGCTGGAGGCTCTATTTTTGTTATTTTTGTGTTTATCTGTTTATTCAAGCCGAGGGCTTTAAATGTATAGAGCTTATGACTCTCTTTTGTTGTAACCAAGCTATGTCTTGGAAAGATGTAAGCCTATAAGGCATTTATTTTGTTGTTATTAATTAATGTTACATGCTGTAGTTTCAGAATGAACATTTATAAAAGTATAATGCATGTAATATCTTTTGTAATATAAACTCTGATATATGGAAGTATACTAATTCCGTTTATATTCTTATCGCTTATGAGTTGGATGATTTGTACTATTTTTGGGGGCGTGACATGAATATCTTTGTGTGGGCTCGGTCCACTTTGGTTCTGAAGATGCGTTCGACCCATTAGTTCGGTCTATGGATTAAGTCTAACAGCTCGGCCCAGCCCAGCATCACGACTAGACTGGCCTTTCCACTATGAGTTGGGCCCAAGTGCTTGAGGACTTGGGAAGACCTTTCTTAATGAAGATAGGCTTAATTGACTGGTCCACACATTCACCTGACCCACTTGGGTTTGGGCTTAGCGGCTTGGACCGGCCTAAGGCTTGGATCTTACCCGTTTTATATTCTAACCCTTCCCCATCATAGATCTTCAAAGTCTTGTCTTCACTCTTAGGTTGCTCATACAATTCTCTGCTCACATCTAGATCAGTCACAACATCTGCACTACCATGAATGACAATGAATGGAATGCTCACATCACACAAATGCTTATTCACATAATCAGTAACTCTCAAAAGCTCCTTTACAGTCCCTAATCTGGGTTTCCATTATACCTCATAGGATTCAAACCCCCAATCACTTTCTTTTCAAGAACCTTCACAAACGTATCCAGCAGATTACCAGTGGGAACTGTTAGAAAAAATAGATGATTTCGCACAATTAATCAATCAAAAGAAATAAAAATATTGCGAAAAAATTAAATCAACAACAACACAAGAATTTTTATGGTTCCCTCAATATGAGGTACGTCCACGGGACCGTAATACAGTTCCACTATGAACCAAAAGCTTTCAAATGATTACAAACGAGATATGAATGGTTTCATAAAGCACCCTTACGTGAATTCCAAATAATCATAAATAAATAGAGAAAAGACATCACCAAATAGACGAACAAATTGTCTTTGAAATAGAATGAAAGAAGATCACAAATATGAACCAAACTAGCACCAAATCAGAAACAGACTTCAAAACTTTGCAGAAGTAACAACAAAGTGGAGTACCCCATAACAAAACACACACAGTAGCACTACACCAAGAACCAAATCCATCGAATTAATTTCCAAGTACACACCACTGAAAAGATCAATTAGCCACTACATACTTTAGAAATACAAAAACAATACCAAATATATATATATATATATATTGTTAATTCTTGGGTTTTATTTTATTTTATTTTATCAAAACTCTAACTGTTACCAAATAGATTAAAATACCCATTAGACCTCAAAAAGTCAAATATAATATATATATTATAACCAACATCAAACCAAATTAAAATTCTTTTAATAAACCAATTAGGTCCTATACTCCACTAAGGAAGTAGATCCAACAATTCTTCTCCTACCGATTTAAACGGAGGCATCAGCCATATCTGCCAAAGTTCAACACTTTAAATGTTTGTCTCTCGACAAAGTCTTAGTCAACATATCCGAAATATTATCATCCGTGTGAACCTTTTCGAGTTTCAACAATTTCGAATCTAACACATAATGAATACAATGGTATCTCACATCAATGTGTTTTAATCTCGAATGAAAAGTGGAATTTTTACTCAAATGAATAACAATTTGACTATCACAATAAAACGCATACCTTTCTTGCTTCAAACCCAACTCTTGCAAAATTTCTTCAACCATAACTCTTTCTTGCAAGCTTTTTTAATGGCGGTAAATTCAATTTTGGCAGTTGAGAGAGCAACACATTTTTATAATTTAGATTGTTATGCTACAGCTCCCCTTACAAATGTCATCAAATACCTCGAAATAGATTTCCTAGAATCAACATCACCAGTCATGTCGGAATTCGTAACCCATCAAACATTAGTTTACCATTCCTAAAACAGAAACACACTTTTGAAATCCCTCGAAGATACCTTAGAATCCATTTCACCGTTTCCCAATGTTCTTTACCTAGATTAGAGAGAAACCGATTTAACACACCAACGATGTGAGCAATATCTGACCTTATAAAACCACGGCGTACATCAAAGAACCAACCGCTGAAGCATAATGAATTTTCAACATCTCTTCCTTGTCTTTCTCATTTGTAGGACATTGATTTGAACTAAGCTTGAAGTGACCCGCAAGTGGACAACCAATCGGCTTTACTTTATCCATGTTGAACCTCTCAAGAACCTTCTCAATGTAGCTTTTTTGAGACAACCAAATTAGTTCTTTCTTTCGATCACGAACAATCTTCTTACCAAGAATTTACTTTGTCGGTCCTATATCTTTCATAATAAATGACTTGCTCAACTCCAATTTCAATTTATTAATCATGGAATAATCTTGAGCCACAATTAACATGTTATCAACATAAAGAAAAAGAATAATAAATTTTCAATCCGGAAAATTTTTCACAAACACACAATGGTCCAAAAAGATTTTTGAAAAACCATTATTCATGATGAAAGAGTCAAATTTTTTGTACCATTGTCATGGTACTTGCTTGAGGCCATACAAACTTTTCTTCAATTTGCAAATAAATTTCTCTTTCCTTTTTTTCACAAAACCCTCCAATTGCTCCATTAAATTTATTTTTCAAGATCACAATGAAGAAATGCGGTCTTCACATCAAATTGCTTAACTTCAGGGTTCATACTTTCGGCCATGCCAAGTACAACCCGAATAGAAGATATCTTCACAATCGGTGAGAAAATTTCATCAAAATCAACACATTTCTTTTGCCCAAAACCTTTCACAACAAGACATGCCTTGTACCTTAGATTCTTGCCAGCATTCTTCAATTTGAAGACTCACTTATTTTTCAAAATTTTCCTCTCCTTAGGCAATTTCACCAAATCATAAGTGTGGTTTTCAAGTAAAGAATTCATTTCCTCTTCCATGACCTTTTTTCAATCAATTTTCTTTGAATTAATCGAAGGTTACCGATCCCTTGTAGATTTTCTCAACTCAAACTGTGGTGGCGGTTCTTGAGTTGGATGCTCTTCATCAATTTCGAGCTCAACTTCATTTGGAGTAGTATCATCATCTACATCTTCAAGAGGAGGCTGTACATCTCCTTTATTTTCATCATCCACAAAAAATGAAGGTGTTAGACTTATTTATTTTGATGATTTATTTAATTATGTTTTGATTTATTTGAAAGAGAAAAATAAAATCAAAATTTATTTTGATGATTTATTTGAAAGAGAAAAATAGAATCAACATTTATTTTGATGATTTTATGTTTTAATAGAATCAAAATTAATTTTGTCCCATTATTTCTCACCTAAATCTTTATCCTAAATGTTATTAGAAT
Organism: Camellia japonica; assembly: GCA_030407325.1. NCBI lineage: Eukaryota > Viridiplantae > Streptophyta > Magnoliopsida > Ericales > Theaceae > Camellia > Camellia japonica. The sequence continues at coordinate 20,321 of JAPPVO010001204.1, read as the reverse complement.
GTATTTAATATTTGATTAAATCAGGAGTTCAAACAGCCCAAAACAAAGGTTCAAACAGCCCAGCACAATAGCATGCCAAAAGATTCAAAAGGTTCAAGTGGAAGATATTCAAATTAGTAATGATGGAAGTACAATGGCTATAAACTGCTATAAATTCAAATGAATACAACGGCTATAAACGGCTATAAGTTTCATTATATATACCAAAGCCTCTAATGTAAACAAGTTACAAAAAAAAAAATAGAAAATATTCTTTGATCTATAATCACTCACATCTATTCTCTAAAAAATTCTCTGAGAAGTATTCTTCAATTTTTGTTTACATCCTCTTTCAAAAATTATACACTGAGACGTATAGCTTTAAGCCCATCTTTCCTGTGTGAGATTTACAGAAAAACCAGAGCTTCATTTTTATATCTATCTTTGAGAGATAATTATTGTAGCTTTCTGTGAAAGCAAAAACACATTCTTTTCAACATTGTAAGAGTGTAGTACACTCAGTGTTCTTGACTTAGAAAGTCTGTGCAAAATCTGTGGATGATTGCTCAATCTATGAAAAGGTTGCTAGCACCCTGTGAAGCTAGAAGATAATGGAAAATCTCAAGTGAAGCTTGAGGAGTGGATGTAGGCTTGGTTGAAATCGAACCACTATAAATCTGTTTGTCTCCTCTTCCCTAATCTCTTTACTTTCCTACTACTGCTATATCTATCTAATATTCATGTGCTAATCATTTGATTTACCTTGTATGTTAGTTATACTTCATTGTTATTTTGCTTGATCATTTACTGCTAAGTTCATCATTGTGCTTGTTAATAATTTGTTGTACTAGTAGTTAATTTTATTAGGGTATTATTAATTTTAATTTGTAGAAACCTAATTCACCCCCCTCTTAGGTTGCTTTTTGGGTAACAATTTGTATCAGAGCCTAGGACTCTTGTTTAGGTTTAACAATCTTGAGTTTTTGATCCATAGCAACCATGTATTCTACATACTTTGCTGTAGGACAAGCCAGCAATAGGCCACCTCTCTTTGATGGTAGCAATTACATTCATTGGAAAGAAAAAATGACTTTGTATCTTCATGCTACCAATTATGCTTTGTGGCTCATTATCACTAAAGGTCCTAAAATCCCTACCAAGGTAGTAAACCATATCAGTGTGCCTAAACTTGAGGATGAATTTGATGAGCGTGATTATAAACTCCTTCAAGCTAATGCTAAAGCCAAGCTTATTCTTGTGTGTAGACTAAATGCAAATGAGTACAATAGAATTTTCTGGGTGTATTACTGCTAAAGAGATTTGGGATAAAATTGAAATCACCTATAAAGGAACTAGCCAAATAAAAAGTCTCAGATTGACATGCTTATTCATGATTATGAACTCTTTACTATGGAATCATTTGAATATATTTCTGAGATGTTTTTATAAATTTACCAATATTATTAATGCTCTAAAATCTCTTGGTAAATCTTATACTAATGGTGAGCTTGTAAGAAAAATACTTAGGTCTTTGCCAAATGAATGGAAAGCTAAGGTTACAGCTATCCAAGAAGCAAAAGACCTAACAAAATTAGGCATTGAAGACCTCCTAGGCTCACTCATGGCTAACAAAATTAGGCATTGAAGACCTCCTAGGCTCACTCATGGCTCATGAACTTTCAATGATGGATGGCAACAAAAAGGAAGCCATTTAAGGAGAAAATGATGGAGTAGCCAACCTGTGTCTCATGGCTCTTGGAGAAGAAGAATTCACTCAAGATGAGATAATTTCTAATTATGTAGAACTTGAAAGTGCTTTCAATGAATTACATGACATATTTAGAAACGTTTGTGTTAAGAATTCTAAATTAAAGAAATTAGTTACTTCTCTTTCAAATGATGTGGGTGTTTTAAAAATGAAAAATGCTACTTTGAAAAATGACTTTACGTCTATTGCCAATGAGAAAAATATTTTGAAAAACAATGTTGAGGATTTAAACAAAACTCTTGAAAATTTTGTAAAAGGAAAAAAAAAACCTCAACAAGCTTCTTGGAAATAAGATATGTGTTTTTGACAAAGTAGGCATTGGTTTTGATCCTCCTAAATCTTTTTATGAGATTAAATGTTCTTGAGACTAATCCCCATGGACCCAACAAAGTATGGGTACCAAGAAAGAAATCAAGATATTTTGTAGGTGGAATCTTAAAGAACACCAAGGACTTCGAGAGGAAATGCACAACAAGAGTGTTCAATCTAAAGAGCAAAATCAGCCCCTACAAGAAGAAGAAGAATGATGAAATGAAAATCACCAAGATGAACAATAGAGGTAATGTATGGGTGAAGATTCCAAAGAGGTAAATAAAGGTATAACTCCTAATGCACCTTTAAGCTTAAAGTTCTATATTCTTTAAGGTGTGATTTGTGTACAATATGTTGTGTCTAATCATTGCTTCCATGTAACCTAATTGTGCTAAGTTTGCTAAGTCATGTTCTGCTAGTTTCTTTCAAACCTTGATTGAACTCAAAAATGATAATTATATTATTTTGATGAATGCCTATTAGAATATGAATGATTCATGTATTCATTAACATTGTATATCATGTCATCCATTGCTATGAAAAAGAGATAAGAAGTGATAAATATTTTTTGTGAGCATACTTTTCACATCTTATATATGACTTCATACTAATATGTTAATTCCTTTTTGAGTCATATCTTTGTAGAATCAATTTTGATGTCATAGCATGTTTTTGAGATGTATACTATCTATATTTTGAATTGTACATTTATGATATCAAGAATATGCTCAATATGAAAATTTCATGCTTATATGCTTTACATTGGAATATTTGAATGAGTTATGAAATTCGTTGATTATGATCCATCAACAATGTCTAAATGAAAAGAAGTAGCATACGTTTGTAGAGACATTGCATCTATCCTATTGAATATCTTTTGAATATGGATTATATTGGCATACATCTCATGAAACACTTTTGATTGATAAATTATTGAATTAATTGTTTATAGCATTCATGTTGTGTTCTACATTGAGTAAAATGTTTTATCACACTTAAGTATGTGGATTGAATTGATGAAAATGCCTCTTGATAATGTTATGTGATTAAATGAGATTGTTGCATCATTTTTTAATATAACAAAGAGCATAACACTATTTTCTTATGTATATTATGCTATGTGCTACAACTTGAAAATTATGAAAAATAGCATTCCAAACTCTTGTTTGATCATTGAATTATTTTTCACTTTTTGACTTTATGATAAGAAGTGATTTGTGCTGTATTTTTATTGAGTAATAGTGATTGTTCTATGAATGCTATATTTACACAAAATAGAAAAGGGTAGCACTAACTTAGGGGGAGAAATCATTTTGCTAATATACTTGTTAAACCTTTTTGAGATGAACTCCTCATGAAAGAAAATTGAAGATTGAAAAGCTTTCATCTCTTGAACCTAAGGTATGCCTCATATACTCTCTTAAGCTTTTGACGTAAAAATTCTATCTTATATCCCTTGAGCTAATACTGTTATTACTTTGATACGAAAAAGAATGATTATGCTTCATATGATTTGCAATATATACTCTTTAATGATGCTCTTACCTAAAAATCATGCCTATGCTTAAATGTGTGGTACATATTGAAATTCATGATTTTTCTTGGCATATGAATTGTTATACCTTGAACATGCTTCATTTTTTTTGGAATTACATTAGCTCCATGAGATTATATTGAGTTTAACCTATTATGAGCAATATTTGGTATTCTACATAATGCTTAAGCTATGATTGTTAAATCTTCTAGATTGCATATTAGTATCCTTGATAGATTGCATGTTGGTATCATTTTGGCATCCTATTTGATATTATTGACGAGAACATTTCAATTATGAGCTTTCATTTATCATATCTCCTATTGATTTTTCCAAATGAAACAAGGGGAAGAATTTAAACTTGATTATTTTTTAAAATCCCCTCAGTTTTTATTCTGTTTTTGATATCAAACTTATAGGCTTGCACCTTCACATGTTACTATTTTTTTTGCCCATTATTGCCAAATGGTATGAGTTTCAATTGTATGATCATTATGTGCTATCATTTTTTTGGTATCATAGAGCTACCTTGATATGGATGATTATTTATGCTATAATGAGACTTACATTCTTTCATCCTATATGTTGTACCATACTCCCTCATTGTACTTGATTTTGTTGAAAATGTCATCGGGGGAGAAAAAGAGACTTGATTGTTTTAGTATCTCTGATTATTTTGGTATCTCTATGCTTTTGGTATCTTAATTCTTACAACATGACCTTTGAGCTGATTAGTTGTTGATAATGTAAAAAGAAGATCGTTTTGCTCAAGGAAGAGTGACTTGAACTTTAGCTCCATATTTATGCTCTTGCTTGGCAACCTTGTTTGATCTATGCACTGTTACGTCTATTATAGTCTTGAGATTGGTATGCTCTTGCTAAGAAATTGAGAATTAGATCATGCTCAAATGCTTCTCATATACTCATTAACAATTTGATCTCTCATTATTATTTTTTGTTTGGGCTTAATTTTCTTATTTTTTTTTCTACTTTTTAATTTCATTTTTCAGTACTTAAACATAAACACAACAACAAATCAAAATACAAATATTTACATAAAAAAACCAAAAAAAAAAAAAAAAACACCCTTCATTTTTTTTACAGCCACACGCCTATCAAAATAAACATAAAAAAAAAAAAAAACACCCTTCATTTTTTTCTGGCCATATGCCGATCTTACTTACTCGCCCTTTCCATCGTTTTCTTCTTCTTTTTATCATCTTGGGCGACCCTTGACGCCCCTACCCCCCGTGCTTTCATCGAGAGCGACGATTCCCCACTGACTATCAAAGGCCAAGAACAACATTGCTCCAAATCGGGCCATGGAGGTGGTCTTCCGTTTAAGCTCTTTATTTTCGGCTTTCAGTGCACCTATTTCTGCTCGTGTATCCTTGTACATGCGCTGGAGTAGAGAGAGTTGGGCGTTGACCTGATGGAGCTCACTCGTCCTGTTCTGCAATCGGTGAGCTAATTTTGTGACTGCCATCACTGCCTCCATACAGGACGTCAGTGTGAAATGATTGGCTTCTATGTCAGATTGAGCTGCCATGATTTGCTCAATCAACATCATAGGAAGGTTAGGAAGATGAATGACAAGAAGAGTAGAAGTAGGGGCACTCGGTCCAGCAGAGCTTATGGGATCGTTCAGGTCCAGAAATAAAGTGAGGGGACGGGATGAGGAAGCCATGGTTTAGAGGTGAGAGGTGTAAAAGAAATGAGTTGCAAAGAAATAGAAGAGAACAGACTGAGGTTTGGCCTCCTCCGTTCAGTGTTTTTTTTTTTTTTTTTGGTCTCTGGATGAGAAAGAAGAAATAGAAGAGAATGGTGAAGAAGAAAATGGAAGAGTGTGTGATTAAGAAGAAGGAAAAAGAGAAGAAGACAATGAGGGAGAGGGAGCCGAGGCGCGTACAAATCGAGGCCTGCTTTTGTCGGCCAATGACGCAAAAGTGAAGTCGCGTGTCAAACGCATTTATCGAAGGAAAAAGAGAGATGCGAGAGAGTTATATGTGTATGCATATATGTATATATATATTTTGAATTGTATAGATATCATTTATCACTATCATTCTCCTCTTCCTCTTCTAGATTCTGACCCATGATTTCCTTTTGATAATGTCACAAGGGACAAATTATATGATGTTATGTATTATGGTATTATTTTCAAACTAATATGATGTTATGTATTTATAGTTTGATATCTTAATCTTATATCATGTTGTTGATTAAAGCTTATTTATTACACATGTGCTAACCTATGTATTTAGAAATGAATTCAGGGAGCATGACTTGAGGGGGAGCCTTTCTTAGTCCCAAATCAAATCAAAACATCATTGTGTGCCATCATAAAAAAGGGAAAGATTGTTAGACTTGTTTATTTTGATAATTTATTTAATTATGTTTTTGATTTATTTGAAAGAGAAAAATAAAATTAAAATTTATTTTGATGATTTATTTGAAAGAGAAAAATAGAATCAACATTCATTTTGATGATTTTATGTTTTAATAGAATCAAAATTTATTTTGTTCATTATTTCTCACCTAAACCTTTATCCTAAATGTTGTTAGAATGTATTTAATATTTGATTAAATCAGGAGTTCAAACAGCCCAAAACAAAGGTTCAAACAGCCCAGCACAGCAGTAGGCCAAAAGATTCAAAAGGTTCAAATGGAAGATATTCAAATTTGTAATGATGGAGTAGAAGTTATTCAAATTAGTAATGATGGAAGTACAACGGCTATAAACGGCTATAAATTCAAATGAATACAACGGCTATAAACGGCTATAAGTTTCATTATATATACCAAAGCCTCTAATGTAAACAAGTTATAAAAAAAATTAGAAAATATTCTTTGATCTATAATCACTCACATCTATTCTTTGAAAAAATTTCTGAGAAGTATTCTTCAATTTTTGTTTACATCCTCTTTCAGAAATTATACACTGAGACGTATAGTTTTAAGCCCATCTTTCCTGTGTGAGATTTACAGAAAAACTAGAACTTCATTTTTATATCTATCTTTGAGAGATAATTATTGTAGCTTTTTGTGAAAGCAAAAACACATTCTTTTCAACCTTGTAAGAGTGTAGTACACTCAGTGTTCTTGACTTAGAAAGTCTGTGTAAAATCTGTGGAGGATTGCTCAATCTATGAAAAGGTTCCTAGCACCCTGTGAAGCTAGAAGATAATGGAAAATCTCAAGTGAAGCTTGAGGAGTAGATGTAGGCTTGGTTGAAATCGAACCACTATAAATCTGTTTGTCTCCTCTTCCCTAATCTCTTTACTTTCCTACTACTGCTATATCTATCTAATATTCATATGCTAATCATTTGATTTACCTTGTATGTTAGTTATACTTCATTGTTATTTTGCTTGATCATTTACTGCTAAGTTCATCATTGTGCTTGTTAATAATTTGTTGTACTAGTAGTTAATTTTATTCGGGTATTATTAATTTTAATTTACCCTCCCTCTTAGGTTGTTTTTTGGGTAACAGAAGGAAATTGATCCATGTCAATGAGATCACTAGTTTTTGGCTCCGGTTGATCACCTTTGCTAAAGTCTTCAATTGTTTGGTCTTCAAGAAACATAACATCACGGCTTTGAATAATTTTTTTGTCGATCGGATCCTACAATCTATAATCAAATTCATCACGCCCATAGCCAAAAAAAATGCATTGTCTTCACTTACTATCAAGTTTGAACCACTCATCCTTTGGAATGCAAACAAAAGCTCGGCAACCAAACACTCTCAAGTGCTCACAGAATACATCTTTGCTGATTCAAACTCTTTCGGGAACATCACCATTCAAAGGATAGGAATGAGACAAATTGATCACATCAATCGTTGTCCTCATTGCCTCACCCCAAAAAGATCTTGGCAATTTAGCATGCAAAAACGAACACCTTGTTCTTTCTATAATGGTGCGATTCATCCTCTTGGAAACTGTAACGCCCTCAAAATAAACCCATAATATACAACATCAACATGCATTAATAAAATAAAACAAATCATCAAATTATCCATCAGAGTACTTTTATTGAAAGGTATCACATGTAACATCAAAAGTCAATGCCCTAAGGGCTTACATTTTTCCAAGCCAACACTTGGACACAAAAGAATGAGTACTAACTCAATTACAAATTAAGCCCTTGGCTTGAATGTTTACATGTAATCTCAAATAAAAACAACTAACTAAAGACAATTCTTCAAAGTCCAAATCCTTCCAAGCTAAGTCCTTGGAGGTAGCATATCACCTGGACCTGAAAATGATGTTCCCGTATAGGGTGAGCCACAGCCAGTAGAAATATACTAAACCAAATATAAGCATTGAATAAAGCAATAGCATTCAATAGATGGTTAACACAACTATTCATTTCACCAACATACAGTTTCATGACCTTAATGTCTATGACACGTTTCACTTTCCATTATTTATTCAACTTTCCATTTATATCAAATGGCTCAGAACCTGGCCAAACTATAACAGTGAACTAAATATCACATTAACATTTCTTCCAATATCAACAAAACAAATGAGACTAAGGCTCATACCAAAACACTTCCATACTTCCCGATTGATACACATTTTAGTGTGTATCAACAACATGTAAAAACACTTCAAATCAATAAGCACACATATAGTGATGCTAATGGAGTCCATCCCCTATCTCCTCCCAAACAAAATCCGGTTTAGAGGTCCATCCCCTATCTTCCCCTAAACCGTGGAGTACACCCCCTATCTCCTCCCAAACAAAATGCATATGCAACACACAATCAATACACGTAATTTCTGTGTTAATTCAACAGTCAAAATCAATGACTTAACCAATGTGATTAGTTTCAGTTTTCCCTAATCCACATGCAATGTCTACAACAATCATGACTATCCTCCACCGATAGCCCAAAAAAGTTATTTCTAAACAGGAAATAAATGTATCAACAAATGTAAATTTAACATTTTCATAGGTGAGTAATTGAACTAACCAACTATACCATTAAATCACTAAATTCCCCAATTCCATGAATTAAACTCAATTTCACATTTTTCCGTAAATTAATTATACAAATTAATTTATTTCAACCACTAGGGTTTTTCCCAAAATTACCAAACAACTCCCAACATATCAAAATACTAGAACTTAGAACAAAACCTATAACATGGAGTAGGAAATCCCTACCTCGAAGTAAATAACCCGAATGGAGAAGATGGAGATGACGACCCAAAATCCAAAGTGCTCCAAACCGCCAAACTCTCAGATTAAAACGAAGCTCTCGACTCACTCTATCTTTTTAATAAAGAACCTATGGCAGAAACACCCTAAAATGAGATGATACCTAAGAGAGAAGGTGAGTGGAGGGAGAGAGAAGTCATACCTAGGGTTCTGGAATCAAAAAGAGGGTGAAAAAGTGTTTTAAAAACCGCTGCTGCCTATTTAAACCCGACAAGCTCGCTCGAGCGAAGGATTTGTCGCTCGAGCGACCAGACACAAGAATGACTCGCTCGAGCGAAGAAAGTCTCGCTTGAGCCAAGAATGCAATGCTTCAGGTCTGCAACCCAGAAGCACGCTCGAGCGATAGAATGCTCGCTCGAGCGAAGAACTCGAAACTCGCTCGAGCGAAGGAAAGCTTGCTCGAGCCAACAAATGCAACTCTTAGGTCTATACTAGACGCAATCACTCGCTCGAGCGAAGCACCAAAACAAGAGCTCGCTCGAGCGACCAACGCCTCGCTCGAGCGAAGGTCCAAAAATCTGGACAGCAACACTTGGTTTCTAAACCCAACCCACCTGTAACAAACCTGCCCAATACATCCTATAACTAAAGAATAAGGAATTTAAAGGACAGCAACAACAATAATATAACAACGGGATCTACGGAACATAAGTCCGGATACAACAACCGAATGGGAAAAGACCGGGGTCGCTATAACCTCCCCCCCTTAAGGAATTTCGTCCCCGAAATTAATCATAAGTTTTCAAAAACAGGTTTTTCTCAACTTCCAATGATATTACATTACAATAATAAACAACTTGACCCAATACCGGTCATTTCATCTCTTATCAAGGGGCATTTCACAATATATATATCAACTGCATTATCAATATGCAATTTTCCTTTCACTTTCAACAGTTTTCAACATACAAGATTCCCATTTCCATATCATATTCAATTTCATGATATTATTCCAATTCTACAATACATTCAACATAAATAAATGTTACATTCAACTTCCATATTGAGGCAAGTTCCAAAACATACTTTTATTAACCAAAACATTCTCAATGTTTTACAACTAGAGACATATATAAAGCTCTTAAGTCCAACAATATTATGAAATCTAAATACAAGATTACATATCAACAAACATGTCCGGATATTTCTCGCGGACTTCCAACTCACGTTCCCAAGTGGCTTCCTCCACTCCGTGATGCTTCCACAGAACTTTTACCAAAGGGATGGTCTTGCCTTGCAAAACTTGATCCCGCCTATCCAAGACCTGAAACTTTAATTTTTAGTGCAAAAACCCAAACTTTTCTTGAATAATCATCAATGAAAATAACAAAATAAAGTGGACCACTATGTATTCTAACTTTCAAAGGACCACACACACCAAATGTATTAACTCCAAAACATTTTCTTTTCTAAAAGCAACATTTTATGAAAAGAACCTCTATGTTGTTTACCCGTCAAGCTATGAACACAAGTTTTAAGATGCATACATTTCAAACCGAGTAGAAGTTCTTTCTTGAACAAAACTTGCAGCCCTTTTTTACTCATGTGCCTAAGCCATTTGTGCCACAATTCGGTAGAAGCATTATCCTCAAGTGCATTGACAACACCTTTGCAAATTTTTCTTTGTATCGAATAAAGTGTGCGAGTCTTCTTGCACTTAGCCACCACCAAAGAACCCTTTGTGAGCTTCCATTTTCCATCACCAAATTTATTGTTGTAGTCTTCATTATCTAGCTTCCCGATAGAGATCAAATTGATGTGAATGTCGAGAATATGCCTCACATCTTTAAATAACAACTTGCAGTCTAAATTTATTTCCAAACAAACATCACCCATGCCAACAACCTTTGACAAGCCTTTATTTCCCATTCAAACATAACCATAATCTCCTTTAATGTAGGAAGTGAAGAAATCAACTCGAGAAGTCACATGAAATGAAGCGCCAAAATCAATCACCCAATTGCTCTCTTAACCTACAACATTGACACAATCATCTTCACAAACAACCATAAGATCACCATCAGTAGTAACTGCCATTGTGTCTTCTTGCTTCTTAGCCACACTTTTGTCACCCATTTTCTCCATATTCTTGAGCTTTCGGAATTCCCGCTTCATGTGCCCTTTCTCATGGCAATAATTGTAGTCAATGTCTTTCTTTGAAAAATAACAATCTCTTGATTTGTCACGGCTTTAATCATGACCATGAGGACTCTTACTCCTTCCCCTTGTTTTGCTTCGGCCTCTCATAACAAATGTTTCTGAATGATAAAAATCCGCTGATTTTCTTCTAGTTTCTTCATTCAACAAGCAACTAGAGACTTGGCTCATTGTAACAACTCCATTGGGTGCTGAATTACTAACCGTTACAACCAAAGTCTCCTAACTTTCGGGTAAGAAACTAAGTAGTATCAAAGCCTGCAACTCATCATCAAAAACAATTTTCATATAATACTCTTTATTTTAATTCAATACTCTTTATTTTATTCAAATATTCCGAAATGGGGCTGCCCTCATTATATTTTAAATTAACCAACTTACGAAACAGAAAACTTTTATTTGTAGCTAATTTTCTATCATAAAGACCTTCTAATTTTTTCCATGAATTATGTGCCGAAATTTCAGTAGCACCATAATGAAACACACTGTCATCAGTCCATTGACGAATAACACCATCGGCTTTTTGATTAAGCCTCTTCCATTCATCATCTTTCATACCATTGGGTTTACCACTATCACCCTCAATGAGACCATACAAATCTTCACAAAATAATAGGTACTCCATTTTAGTTTTCCAAGTAACTCAATTACTTCCATTGAAGCTAGTCATACGACCCACATTCTCCTCCATTGATTTACACAAACAAATGAACTCAAATAAACTATAAACTCGGATACCAGTTGTTAGGGAAAATATATAATTTCCTACAAGCAAATCAATCGAAAGAAATAAAAAATATTACGGAAAAATTAAATCAACAACGATAGCCCAAATTTTTACGTGGTTCTCTCAATGTGAGGTACGCCCATGGAACTGTAATCCGATTCCACTATCAACCAAGAGTTTTCAAACAATTACAAACGAGACATGAATGGTCTCACACACCACCCTTAACAAACCACCCTTAGGTGAATTTCAAATAATCACAAATAAATATAGGAAAGATCTCACCAAATAAACGAACAAATTGTCTTTGAAACCGAATTAAAGAAGACCACAAATCTGAACCAAACCAGTACCAAAACAGAAACAGACTTCAAAACTTTGCGAAAGTAACAACAAAGTGGAGCACCCCAAAACAAAACACACACAGTAGCACTGCACCAAGAACCAAACCCACCGAATTAATTTCCAAGCACACCACCGAAAAGATCAATCAGCTGGTGCACACTTCAGAAAAACAAAAACAATACCAAATATATATATATATATATATTGTTGATTTTTGGATTTTTTTTTTATTTATTTATCAAAACCCTAATTGTTGCCAAATAGATTAAAATACCCATTGGGCCTCCAAAAGTCAAATATAATATATATAAAAATATATATTATAACCAACACAAAATCAAATTAAAATTCTTTTAATAAACCAATTAGATCCCATACTCTACTAAAGAAGTATACCCAACAAAAAAAATCACCAAAGTAGGTGCGAATTTCGTGAAAAAAGTGAGAATTTCTAAAATTAGCCATCTGAGTTTGACTTTATCGGAGGTTTTATATGGAAAATTCTCTATTGTATAATGCACATTATATGCAACCCTATCGTAAAATTACTTAAGTTTTCACGAATTTACATAAGTCATTTCATAGAAATGTATAAGTTGAATACAAATTCGCGTAAGTCTATTCATAAAAGTGAACTTACATGAATTTATATTCAAATTACATATTTTTGTGAAATTACTTACGCAAATTTATAAAAATTTATGTAATTTTATAATAAAATTGCATAGGGTGAGAGATTATTGACTGATGATTTAAAAAGTAATAATTTATTAATGAGCAATAGTGCATAATACAACAAAAAAATGGGCGATCTATACAAAGGATGTGAGATTGGGTTCCATTACCCTTCCAGGCTTCCACCAATATGGATTGGTATTGATTTTCATTCAAGTAGCCACTGTATTTTTGTACATTGCCTCAATCTAATGCAACTTCTATTGAGGTAGTATTATTTTTAATTAATATGGACTGATTAAGTCTATATTTTAAGTTATGTAATATCATTAAATTATATTTTTGTGTATTTATGATATGTTTTTAAAATAGAATAAAAAAATACATCATTCAAAGGAATATTTTGAAAATTTTATGTTTCATAATAATATATTGTAATTTAACACTTGTATTTTTATTAATTTATAACTTTTAATATATTTAAGAAGTAATTACGATATTATGGTTTGATTTTGTTTGACACAACAGTTAAACTATTAACCCTTAATCTGGTCATTTTGTTAATTTGCTCAACAATCTAATTTTTAAAACATTTCCACAAAAGCAAACAACTTTTGCATCAGGTGGTTTGTTTTTATTTTATTCATTCCCTAAAAAAATAAATAAATAAAATAAAATAAAATATATTTTTCTTTTAAACGTGTGTCCACGCCAGCTAATGAAAGAAATATTTTGCGTTTTGTATTTTTTTTTTTTTTTTTTTAAACAATGTTCAGTCTGGAACAAACCATTCATGTTTTATTTTGGTACAGTGTAAACCCAAGCCATAAGGCTACTAATGTTTTCCAAAATTGGGAAATTCTAATATACACATTTAAAATATATAATATATATATATATATCTATATAATAAGGGAGAAAGGTTTTAGAATCTTGATGGACTTTTATCTATGTGTCAAAATATGCACCATTAAATTGATTCAATCTAATAGTTGAAAATGTCTCACTCTTATTTGGACTTTTGTCCTTTTATCAAAATATAGGCCATTAGATTCATTCAATCCAAAGGCTGAAAATTCAATCCAAAATGTAATCACCCTCTCCTTCTCTCCCTCACCACACCCTCTCATCTCTTTCTGATTTCAAAATTTGAACACACGTCTCTCTCTCTCTCTCTCTCTCTCTCTCTCTCTCTCTCTCTCTCTCTCTCTCTCTCCATGGGAGCCCATTCCGGTGCTTCCCTGTCCAAGCCCGACCCTTGCGGCGACCGAACCCCAAACCCCTATTACTCTCTTCATCTCCTCTCTTCTTCCCTCCCTCCGCTATCCCAATCGTCATCAACAGTGGCAGCCCCAAACCCGCTTCAATATTGACGAATGGAGCCACTGCGTAAGGGTGTTTTTAATTGGGGATGAGACTGATATCTGGGCTTTGATTTTTCAGGTGAGCAATGGGGACTGATTTTTCAAATGGAACCTGGGCTTTGATTCAATAATGTTTATCTATATAATGGGGACTGATATATATATATATATATATATGCATTTGTGTGGGCTTTGATTCAATAATGTTTATCTATTCAATGGGCATTCTAAATGTTTATCTAAATGCATTTGTGTGTATTTTATATATATATATATATATATATGTATTTGTGTGTATTTTATGGATGTACAGGGATGGCTCCATGGTTTTTTTCAATTAGGCCAAAAAAACTTACATAGAATCTTAAGGTTATCAAAATTATGTGGTGTGTCTATTCTGAGTATATAGCGACCCCGTTTTTTCCTTTAGATTGTTGTATCCGGACTTAAGTTCCGTGGATCCAGGCATTGTGTATTGTTGTTGTTGTCCTTTAATTCTTTATTTTTGAGTTATAGGATATCTTTGGGCAGGTTTGTTTCAGGTTGGTTGGGTTTAGAAACAAGTGTTGCTGTCCAGAATTTTGGACCTTCGCTCGAGCGAGGAGTTGGTCGCTCGAGCGAGATGTTGTTTTTGTTCTTCGCTCGAGCCAGGGTTTGGTCGCTCGAGCGAGAGTCTGCGTCTGGGCTTAGGACCTGAGGGTTGTGTTTCTTGGCTCGAGCGAGCTTCCTTCGCTCGAGCGAGCGAGGTGTATGTTTTCGAGTTCTTCGCTCGAGCGAGCATTCCGTCGCTCGAGCGAGCTTCTGGATTGCAGACCTGAAGCATCGAGTTTTTGGCTCGAGCGAGGTTTTCTTCGCTCGAGCGTGGTTTCTTGTGTCTGGTCGCTCGAGCGACCAAGTCTTCGCTCGAGCGAGCCTATTCAGTTTATATAGGCAGCAGCGGGTTTTAAACAGTTTTTCTTGATCTTTTTGGATTCCAAACCCTAAGGTCCGACTTCTCTCTCTCCCTATTCATCTTTTCTCTTAGATTTCATCTATTTAGAGTGGGTTTCTACCCTAGTTGCTTTGTTAATAAGAGAGTGTGAGTCGAGGGCTTCAGTTTAATCTGAGCTTTTGGTGGTTTGGAGCACTTTGGAGTTTGGGGCTTCATCTACGTCTTCTTCTTTTGGGTTATTTCTTCGAGGTAGGGATTTCCTACTCCATCTTATAGGTTTTAATCCTAAGTTCTGGTATTTCTGATATGTTGGGTTGTTGGGTAATATTGAGAAAAACTAGGGTTTGTTTCATAATTAAAATGCCCTAATTGTTGTAATAAAATTAATTCGTATAATTAATTTTGGGAAAGATATGGTTAATGAGTTTAATTCATAATATTGAGAAGTTATGAGATTAAGTGATGTAGTTAGATAATCTAACCACTCATCTTTGACATTGAGACTATATGTGTTGTACATTTATTTCCTGTTTAGAAATAACTGTTTTGGGCTATCGGTGGAGGATAGTCATGATTGTTGTAGACATTGCATGTGGATTAGGGAAAACTGAAACTAATCCATTGGTCATGTCGTTGTGTATAAAGGTTGGAATAATACATTAAATTTATGTATTGATTGATTGTGTATATGACTTTGTGTTTATATGCATTACTTGTGTATGGGAGGAGATAGGGGATGTACTCCACGGTTTAGGGGAAGATAGGGGATGTACCTCTAAACCGGTTAATGATTATGGGAAGATGGGGGATGAACCCAGGGTTGCAGCTCATATGCGCGCCTATAGCAGAGATACAGCTCATATGCTTATCTATTGAAGTGTGATACAGCTCATATGCTTGTCCACCGAAGTGTTTGTTTATTTGATTTGATATGGCACTAAAATGTATATCATTATCTTTTTGTGAAGTACGGAAGTGGTTTATGTGTCTTGATACAACCCCAACATGTGTATCCGTTATGATATAAGAATGGTGTAACTTGATTTGTTATCCCTGTTGAATTGGACATATTGTTAATAAGAGATGAAACCCCTGTTGAGTTATTTGGCCAGGCTCTGTGCCATATTTGTATAAGTGGAAAGTGAGATGTGTCATAGACATTAGTGTCATGAAATTGTATATATTGATGTAATTGACTATCTTGTGATTGACCATCTATCGAATGCTACTGCTTTAGTTAATTCTTATACTTGGTTTAGTATTTTTCTACTGGGCTGTGGCTCACCCTATATGGGAATATCATTTTCAGGTTCAGGTGATGGGCTACCTCCAAGGAATTAGCTTGGGAGGACTTAGAGTTGAAGACTCATTTTAGATTAGTTGTTATTTTCTTTATTTGATATTACATGCATGGACTCAAGCCAAGGGCTTAACTTGTAAATGAGTTAGTACTCATATTTTTGTGTCCAAGTGTTGGCTTGGAAAGATGTAAGCCCTTAGGGCATTTACTTTCTTTATTACATGTAATGTCTTTCGTTAAGTTTACTCTGATGAATGGAATACTATTCTTCCTTTTCTTATAATGATGCATGTTAATATTTTATACTATGGGTTTAATTTTGAGGGCGTGACAACTTGGTATCAGAGCGTACCGGGTTTGAATACTTTGGGTACGTGGAAAGTGATTAGTATCACATTGGGTTCGTCTCGTTTGATAGAGACTTAGCTGTACTGTTATATGCTTATATGATAACATGTTTATGTGATTATGTGGGTATGGAACGTAGTTTCTAGGATGTTGATTGGACCCTTGAGTTTCTAGTAGTCTTGTTGGAAAGGCACTTGATCAATGCTGCTTCCAACCGGAACTATAGTAACGCTTTGGGACTATTATCATCCGGGAATGAAATTCGTAGGTGCTTATGTGATTATGTGCTTACGTGGAATGAATTACTGTTGTCCAATGCATTAGGACGCGAGTGTTATAGTTTAGCACAATTATTAGGGTGCTAACGTTCCTTGTCACCTTTATTAGGATATCAGGATGAGGAAGTTTTGATTTCCCTCCTTCCGCTCGGGAAGAATTGAGGAAACAGTTTGTGGGGTTACGCCAAGGTACTACACCTTTGGCACAGTTTGAAGCGTGGTTTGCTAACCTGTCAATGTTTGCTCCAGAGTTAGTGGAGACGGAAGAATTGTGTTGTGCGGAGTTTGAGAGTAAGTTGTGTGACGACATCCATGTTAGGATTGCGGGATCTTGGCATAGGAGTTACAGTGTACTTGTTGAGGCTGCGACTCATATAGAGGCAGCGGTACTAGCTATGGAGCAGAATAGGGAAGGGGCCACGAATGTGAGTGTTGGTTGGGTCAGGGAGGAGGCCATCTCGGCAACTCCTGTGATTCAGGGTGTTGGTAGGCCTTTTAAGAGGCAGAGGTATTTAAACTCGCAACAGGGTGGTTGGGTTAGAACTACCCTTCCAGTGACGGATTTGGGTTCGAGAGGAAGTAAACAGAGGGGCATCACTTGTTTCAGATGCGGTCTGCTGGGCCACAAGGTTTCGGTTGCCCACAGAGGAAGGGGGCTGGGTTGTTGGGATCCCCACCAGTTCAGACTTTGCACCAGTCGTTATTCGGGATCCACTTAGTTGCTGGGTGTGTAAGCAGCCGGGTCATCTTAAACGTTTCTGTAACCAGCCGGGGGCTTCTTTAGGGGTTTTGCAACCTAGTCAGGCCCAGTTTCATTCGACTGGGCAGGAACAGTATCGTTTTAGGGAACTAGCAGGCCAGATTTCGAGGGCCTCAGTAGAGTCGAGTTCCAAGGCCCCAGTTGGGGAAGTTTGTAGTTGTTCCAGGTGTGGACAGATGGGACACATCGGTAGTTCTTGCCCGTGGCTTGGGAGCTCGTAGGTTATCTTATGTTTGGGGATGACCAACTTTGGCGGTCCAGCAAGGGACAGTAGTGGTGGTAATATCGATGGGATGATTTTGTTTTGACTGATACGTTTGTAATCAGTGAATAATTGTTTTATGATCATTGGGTTATGTTGTGTAACCAATGTGTTTTAGGAATGTTGAAACATCTAAACTGTTTGGTTATTTATATATATATATATATATATGCTTTGTTTGTTATTTTCCCTGGATCGGGTGAATTGGAGCATGTTATAGCTCTACGGTGTTATTAATGTAGTAAGTTGCTGTAAGACCATAAAATTTTGGTATTAATGCATTTTTATGCGTGTGTCTTGATTTCAGAAAGATGGGGGCTGCGGGGCTATGTTTTCAAAATTTGGGAACCACCGAGGGGTGCTTGTCTTAGCCAGGGTAATATTGGGGCGAGAACTGTTTTACTTGCTAAGTGTGTGGAGTTTTAGGGCTGTTACCCAATTAAAATTTTGTGCGTGGTATAGATTTTGGTCTATTGTCGGGTGAACTCGAGAATACTAGTTGTAGTATGTATTTAATATGGTGTCCTGCGGGGGTATAATGCATAATTTTGTTAGGGTTGGACTTGTACCTTCGTGGTAGGTAGCCTTGCCGAGATTACATGTGTACTGATTGGCCGTTTTGAGTGAGGGAATGTTAGTCCCTATATAAGGTAGTGGTTGTGGTATCGGGAGTGGTATGTTGTGAGCAGCTGGTACTATATCTCGGGCAGTAGTATAATGGGTATTTCCTAAGTTTTTAGATTCCTTTATTTGGATCGAAGGTGATAGATTCGTACCTTAGCATTGGCTAGTGGTCTGGCACGGAGATTGGGTGTCTTGGTTGTACTCTCGGGGTGAGTGGCAGATAAGAGTCGAAATAAAAGATAGACCCTATAGGTCGTTGGTGGATGAAGGTACTATGTTAGCTTGTGTGTTCGGTATGAACGGCTTTGGTAATGTCGAATGTCACGGTGTAGCAAACCCGGTCAGTTAACTCAATACGAGGGAAGGGGTAGGCAAATTTGTTACTCCAAGTTCAGTCGAGGTGGTGAGTGAAATCTCTAAATGAGGGAGTTTTACACAAGTGCGATGCATGTTAGTGTGTGTGGTTGGTATGTTGTGTCTGATTGATGGATAGAAAGGAATCAGTCTTAGAAAATCCCAGAAAATTCCTTGGTGAGGCTTTGGTTTGGTTTCTGACTGACACCAAGAGGTTCGAGGTATTCTCGGATCATAAGAGTCTGAAATATCTGTTTTCACAGAAAGACTTGAACTTGAGGCAGGGGAGGTGGATGGAGTTCATTGGGGATTATGACTTTGAGTTGCATTATCATCCGGGGAAGGCCAATGTGGTGGCTGACGCCCTTAGCAGGTAATCTGTTGGTGACATAGCTAGTATAGCCATCCGGGAGTGGAAGATGTTGGGTGCACTTAGGGAGTTTGATTTGCTTCTGGGCGAATCTGTTGAGGCTGCGGCCTTGTTTTCTGTTGTTGCGCAGCCTATGCTTGTGACTCGAGTATTAGAGGCTCAGAGGGGTGACCTTGAGGTGGAATCCCTCCGAGAGTAGATTTCCAATGGGAAGGTTGAGAAAGGTTTGACGGTATATCCTGACCTGAGTGTGAGATATCGAGACCGTCTGTTTGTACCGGGAGGCACTAAGATGTATCGGGATTTGGGTCGCCAGTTTTGGTGGTAGGGTATGAAGAGAGATGTTTCGTGTCTAGGTGCCTTACTTGTCAGCAAGTGAAGGCCGAACATCAGAGACCAGCGGTTTGTTGCAACCCTTGCCTATTGCCGAGTGGAAGTGGGAGCATGTCACTATGGACTTCGTTGTGAGTCTTCCGAGGACTCAGCAGGGTAGTGATGCTATTTGGGTGGTTGTAGATCGGTTGACTAAGTCGGCGCACTTCATTCCTATGCGCGTGAGAGATTCAGTAGATCATCTTGCCGACTTGTACATTCGGGACATAGTTGGGTTGCACGGGGTCCCAGTGACGATCGTCTCAGATAGAGATCCTCGTTTTACTGCTAGGTTGTGGCAGAGTTTGCAGAGTGCCTTAGGCACTAAGTGACCTTTAGCACGGCTTATCATCCTCAGACTGACGGGCAGTCTGAGCGTACTATTCAGATCCTTGAGGATATGCTTCGGGGTTGTGTTCTTGATTTTAGTGGGTCGTGGGAGAGGCACTTGCCTTTGGTGGAATTTGCCTACAACAATAGTTTTCAGTCTAGTATCGGTATGGCACCGTTTGAGGCCTTGTATGGTCGACTGTGTAGATCTCCTGTTTGTTGGGCCGAGGTAGGTGATGCACCTCTGTTGGGTCCGGAGTTGGTGAGAGAAACGACGGAGAAAGTTGAGCTTATCCG